>JARHVA010000522.1:0-247500 GCA_037957365.1 Torreya grandis | reverse complement strand
GAGATGCATTACTCTAATTGCAACAACTTAGCATCCAAAAATTTAATATTTTTTTCAAGGTATGATACAAGAGGTAAGATATGTGATGTAGTATATATAGCTATCAAAGGTCCTGAATGAACCACTTGGTTAGACATATGCACAATTTTTTTTGTATACCTTATGTTGGACCCAAGGCTATAGGTGTAGATGTAATAATAATATCAAGAGTAATAGTAACAACAATTATGGTATGGTTAAAAAGAGGTTGTTCATTATTAGCATTTGGTTATTTATATTTATAAGCATGTTCATGTTTCTTTTATTCTTGTTGGTCTAAAAAAATCATAAAGATTCAATGTCATTAGGATGGGTGGTAATATATTCACTATACGCTTTTACATAAATAGGGTCAAACTATTTTTAGTAGATGCATGAGTTTTGTTACTTTATATGGTCTTAATAGTTTCATCAATATGGTGTGAAGTAAGCAATACAAAATTGTAAATATATGATTTCTCTTGTTCCCATGTTATACTTGACTTTAAAAAAATTACATTAATTTTATTTGTATTTTATCACATGATTTTTGAATAATTTCAAGCAAGAAATGCTCATTCAATATAGCCATATATTACTGAATAGTAAAGAAATAAAAACCTAAAATGTAAGATCCTAACAAAATAATATTTTCATGTATGGTGATTAGTAAATTACTATGAAATTCAAGGTCAAAAGAAGATACTTTCAGTGTGAGATGTCATATGCAAGGTCAAAATAAATAATTTCAATGTCATCTATTATGTCCAAGCTTGAAATAAAGCTATTTTGGTGTTAGATTTAGATTCATAAAAAGTTGAAAGGAAAATATTTTGGTGTCTATTGTTTAGGAAATTATTAAGACCCTAGGACAAAAAATGGAAAAAATTAAAGGGCATGACTAACTCGGGTTCAAAAATACAGTTTGCTGAAATTTGAACTAATGTGGTTATTAGCCATAATTATAATAAAATGATTAGAATATGAGAGAATGTTGTAAATATACTTTTTATAAATAGAATGAGAATAAATAATTTAATTCAAAAATAGGAAAATTATTGAAATAAATTTAACTATGAAAATGAAAAATAGCTAAGTTGTTTATGTCTAATGGTTGACTATTTTTACTAACTAGCAAGTGAAATAGGAAATTCAAAACTATATATGTGTTATGTCCTTCACCTATAGTACATCTATGGATATGTGTGGCCAACTTGTGTCTTATACACCTTCATATTATCTTGTTGCATTTCTTGATGTTCTTAGTATGGTCATCCTATGGAATAACGATGGCTAAGTAGAGTATATATAAGAAGTATTGGTTAGTCTTTTATTATCATATTGTGAATTATGTTCTTATTGAATTATTGTCGAGGTTTCCCCCTCAAAGTCACTTAGTCATAATATTCAAGTATTCTTCTCTTTCACCAAATATTGTTGTCAATCTATTTATTTTGATCTTAATTATGGCATAAATAATTTTATTATTCTAAATCATCTAAGTAATTTCCTTACAAGTGGTGTAAGAGCTTTGATTCATGCAAGTTTATATGACATATTATTTTTATTTGGATCTAGCATATTGATCACTAGAAGGCCAAAAAAATAACTTTTGATCTGGGAGAAATTGATTTTTTGTCATTGTAGTTTTGTTTGTGAGGTTTTCTTATTAAAAAAAGAAAAAAAATTGGGTATTAAAAAAAGTCTGGAAATTGTTTTTACCTTGTGACAATTAGCAGTCATTGGATTCATATCTACAAGCTAATCATAATAGTATATTCTACTAGTACACTTTTTTGGGTCAAACATTTTCAACCTTGTGCACAATAGTAGTAGTTGGATTCATCTTGGTGAGATAGTTGCAATGGTGTATTCCATCGATACATTTTTTTAGGGATGAAACCCTACTAGGGTTTGTGCATGGCTAGTCCAAAAACTCATAGATGTAGGAAAGTGAAAGAAACTCAAAACAATACTCTCAAGGATGACATGGAATTTGAAACTTTTGATCCATCTATTTTATAGGTAGTTTGATAACTTAAGTCAGAGTTATAGAGCATGGTGAAAAAAGATGATTTTGATATCACTCAAGGGGATATTACAAGTTTGATAGGGGACTTGGATATCATGAAGGATAAATTACAATAGATATATGGGTAATTGGCTAACTTTTCAGATTATCCATTATAAAATAATCCTCTACCACTTCATTTTAGTTCACCTCCTCCACATAATACCAACACCACTTTTGGCCCTAAGCTGATGCTATCAAAAGTGGACATGTGTAAGTTTGATGTTAATTATCCACTCACTTGGCTCACTCAAATTAAAAATTTATTTGATCTACATCAGATTCCATGTTTGTAAAAAGTGGTTATGGCCTCTCTATATTTAGAACATAAGCCATTCATTTGGTATCATTAGTTGTGTTCTCAAAAGAAAAATTAGGTTGTCCCAGTTTCATGGTTGGTATTTGATGAGGATTTTAGTTCTACTATCACAAAAATATATCTAAAAACTACTTTAGTTATCTATCTAAGTTGCACTAGATTAGGACTATCAAGGACAACATTTATCAATTTCAAAATATCTCCTTATATGTGGTAGACATCACTGAGAAAAATTTGACTAGCCTATTTTTGGGTGGCCTAAAATATAACCTATAATTAGAGATCCATATGTTTCTTCATAGTATTGTATCTAAGTCTATACTAAGGTCATACATGGTTGAGGGAAAACAACAAATCAAATGAAGACCTTTCACCAATGTTCATGAATGCACCTTCCCAGCATCATCATTTCATCAACCTACCAGATTGACACCTCAATAAGTGGAATAAAAGTGTGTAAAAGTTTTATGTTTTGGCTTCAATATAAAATGGAGCAAAGGGAATTGATTTGTTGAAAAGAAATTGTTTTACATTGACATTTACAATGAGGAGGCTATAAGCGAAGGGTTAAAAGAACCTGAGGATAAATCTAAAGATTCTTAACCTATTATTTCCTACTATGCACTTTTAGGCATTAGTACTCCTCAAAATATTAAAGTTGTGGGGTTATTGAAGAAATAGAGGGTGACTATGCTAACTGACTCTAGGCGTAGACATAACTTCATCAATAATAAGTTGGTTTCTCATTTGAATTATTTCATCTACCCATATGCAGACTTCTAGGTCATGATTAAAGATGGTGGTACAATCAACTATTATGGAAAATGTCATAGTATTAAGGTTACTATGGGAGACTATTTGTTAGATTCTCATATGTCCGCTATTCCCATGGGAAGAGTAGAGATTATTTTAGGAGTGTAGTGGCTCACTATTTTGGGTAATATTGAGATAGATGTACAAGAATTATTAATGAGGTTCTATTTAAAAGGAAGGACTTTTGACCTAATTGTATTATAGGATAAACCTCAACAATTGGTTAGTTCCCACCAAATGATGAAGATTTTCAAAAAAAGTGCATAAGGTTTTGTGGCATGCTTATTTTCCATGAAGGTTCAACTAACCAAGGAGTCTACACATCTTGATTTGCAAAGGTGTTAGATGACCATTCTATTGTTTTTTGTGACATGCCAAAAGGAATTCTTCCAAGCTATACACATGATCATGCCATCAAACTCATTTCATGAAGTACACCACGCAATATCAGACCCTACAGGTATCCTCTACCCAAAAGAGTGAAATTGAAAATATGGTATAAGAGATGTTAGAGGTAGGAATTATCTAGTATAGTAAAAGTGAATAGTATTCCTTGGGGGTCATAGTGCAAAAGAAGGATGATAGTTAGAGGATGTGCCCAAACTATAGATAACTCAAATAATACACCATTAAAGATAAGTTTTCTATTTTAGTAATTGATGAATTGCTAGATGAATTGCATGGTGTTATTTATTTTATCAAGTTAGATCTTCACTCTTGGTATCATCAGATTCACATATGTCATGAGGACATACCTAAAACAAATTTAAAAAATCATGAAGGCCATTATGAATTTAAATTCATGCATTTTGACCTCATAAATTTACCATTTACATTTTAGAGTTTTATGAATACTATTTTAAGTCCATTTTTGAGAAATTTTGTATTAGTGTTTTTGATGATATCCTCGTATACAGTCAAAATTGGGAAGACCATTTGAAATAGGTTAAACAGGTGCTATCAATTCTCTAACAACATTAGCTTTATGCCAAATCTTAAAAATGTGTTTTTGGTGTCAAAGAGGTGGATTACTTGGGTCATATTATTTCACATGAAGTGAAATTTGATCCTAAGAAAATCTAAGAGATGATGACATGATAGGTTTTCAATACCATTAAGAATCTCCATAGATTTTTTGGGATAATTGGTTACTTTCACAAGTTTTTCAAAAATTATAGTAGAATTTCAACCCCACTCACCTCTTTGTTGAAGAAATACTCCTAGTGGACTGACTCAACAACCAAGTCATTTGAACAGTTGAAAATGGTTATGTGCACAACTCTAGTTTTGGCTACTCCTAATTTTTCAAAAACTTTTATTGAGGAGTGTGACGCATCAAGATATGGAATGGGGCCTATATTAATGTAATAAGATAGACCACTAGCATTTGAAAGTCACCAAATGAAGGTAAAAAATAATCTCAAATCAATATATGAGAATGATATGATGGCTATTCTACATGCAGTGAATCAATGGAGATATTATCTAATGGGTCATCACTTTCAGGTAAAGACTGATCATGATAGCCTCAAATATTTTTTGTAACAACACTTGACATCTAAAGAATAATAAAAATGGGTGACTAAAATGTTAGGCTATGATTTTGAAATAGTGTATAAGAAAGAAAAAGATAATGTAGTGGTATATGCCCTCTCTCAGTAAGATGAATCAATTGAGGCATTGTTACGTGCCATGACCATGTGGTAGGTAGATTGGATGGAAGAAGAAAGATCAGAATGGGAGAATGATAATACTACCAAGGATTTGATTCACAATCTTTAGTAGAGTTATAATGAGTCTAAAAAAATTACATGGAAGGGGAAAAATTTATGGTATAAAGATAGATTCTACCTTTGTAAGCATTATCTCCTTAAACTTCAAATTCTTTAGGAACTTCATGTCTCTCCACTTATAGGTCACTCATATTTTTTGAAAACATATCATAAAATCAAGTAAGATTTATTTTAGAAAGGACTCAAAAGGGATGTTTAAAAATATGTGGCTAAATGCATCGTATGCCAATAAAATAAATATGAAACCATTAAGACCCCAGGTATGTTTTAGACTTTATCCATCCCTAACCAACATTGGGAAGAGGTTTCCATGGGTTTCATTATAGGTTTACCATGGTCTGAGGGTAAAAATGTTATCATGGTAGTTGTGGATTGACTCACAAAGTATGCTCATTTTGTTTCCTTATTACATCCATTTGTTGCCAATAGAGTAGCTTCTACTTTTTTCAATACATTTAAAAAATGGTATGCCACTTCAAAGATCATTGTAAGTGATCAAGGTCCCATATTTACTAATAATTTTTTGAGTATATTATTTTCATGTTTGGATACCCAATTGGCTCATAGATCATCCTATCATCCTCAATCTGATAGACAAATAGAAGTAGTCAACAAATGATATCTTCATTTTTTTATGACAAATAGGAAAATGGGTTCATCGGCTACCACTTGCTAAATGGCGGTATAAAACTTTTTTTCACACTTCTTCCAAGATGTTTCCCTTTGTGCCATTGTATGGGTATCACCCCCATCCATCACTTTAGTTATTCAAGTACATCATAAGGTTTGAGATATTAAGGAACACATTCATCATCAATGAGAAGTGTTCGTTAGTTTGAGAGAGAATTTAGTAATGGGACAAAATCAAATGAAGCAGCAAGCAGATCGACACCATAGTGAGTAGTATTTTAGCATATATGATTGGGTCTTTATGCATTTACATTCATATGAAAAATTTATCTAAAGTAATAGAAAAAGGATAAAAACTATCACCTAAGTATTATGTCCCTTAACAGATCCTGTAAAAAATTAGTAAAGTAGCTTACAAGCTAGAATTACCCCCAACAACTTGCATACATTTGTTATTACACATATTTTGCCTAAAGAAAGTAATTGGACACAAATTTTCAAATTAGACTAAGTTACTTGAATTATATGAAGAAGGCTGAGTCATTATAGATCCTAAGGATGTCCTTCACACATACACTAAGTAATTATGGACCATAGCCATTATGTAGTATTTAATCAAATGGAAGAACCTATATTCTGAAGATGTAACATGGGAGGATGAAGTGTTCTGATAAAAACATCCTATTTTGATTCAACATTGAGGGAAAAAAAATTGAAGGGGAGGGGCATGATATGCCCTTAACTTATAGTTCATCTAGGGATATGTGTGGCTAACTTTTGGCTTCCACACTTTCATATTAGCTTGTTGCATTTCTCAGTGTTCTTAGTATGGTCAGCTAGTGGAATAACCATAGTTAAGTAGAGTATATATAGTAGGTAGTGGTTTGTAATTTATTATCATATTATGAATGTTTTTCTTATTTCATTGTTGTGAAGGTTGCCTCCTCAAAGTGGCCCAATCATAATATTCAATAATTCTACTCTTTCACTGATTATTATTGTGTATTTATTTATTCTTATCTTAATTCTATCATATATAATTCTATTGTTATGAATCATCTATATAATTTTCTTACAATCTACAAATGTCTAGAAGCAAACACTTAAGTTGTTGAAGGACATGATTAGTAGACTGAGGAAAGATTGACCCCACTATTATCCAACTTGGTTAATCATATCTTTTGATAAAAATAAGTAATTTATGGTATGATCACCTACAAAACCTTAATTAGGGATAATATATGCAAATTTGACCTTTGGAAGTATGTGGAACACCTAAAAATAACTTTTGAGAGGTTGAATCCCTAATAGGGATAACAATGATTGAAACCCTAAAAATATAAAAAGATGGAGTGTAATTAGGTTGAGGTGTTCCTAGTCACCCACACAATGACTAAACATTTCCTACATATCCAATACTCTAAGGAAGGAATCAAACCCACGTAGCTCTCTTAGATATATTTGTGCAAATTTTTATCCTTCGATTATGTGAATACATATAGAACTAGCTTGAATACTTGATCATGCTTTATTTAGGGATAGATAAAATATACTTGTAACTTAGCTAAGAACTACTTGAAATGCTTATAATTATAATTGGTAATAATAGGAAGCTTTTCCTCAATGTGCAATAGTGTAAATAAACTTTTGTATATAAAATTTTAAGTGAAAGAATAAGTGACTTTAGTGTGCCTTTATATCAATTCAAACTTATAAACCACATGTTAAGAAGCCTAAAAATATGAAATATAAGCTAAGGGAGGGTTTAATTTTAAAATATTATTTTTATAAGGTAAAAGACAGAAATGTCCCATAGTGACAAGGATACCTCACATTAATGTCCCTATTGGATGTTTATGTCCCTTAGGGAAACGTGTAATTTTAGATCTAGGTTTGTCCATACATATGCTTAAGAGTATTTTTAGAAATTAGAACACTTCTTTAGGTGATAGATAATAGTTTTGAATAAAAAAAGGTTCTCATAGGTGCTTAGGCTAGGGTAAACAAGCAAATTAGGTATTATTTAAGTGCACAAGTTAATTAAAGTGTAAAAGGGCCAAAATTTAATTGATAAATTATTCATGATAAGATATAGGTTACTACATAAGCATACATTAGAAAGTAAAATACTTAAATTGATTATAACATGATTTAAGAGTTGGAATATGCTAAATATAGTAAGCACAACAAAGTGATGTATAGTAATTACAATAAAGTGATGAGTACTTATCTTTTCTAGTTGACTTTCTAATTTTGACTATATTCTAGAAGTGGAAATCAGCTAAAAGCATGCTTATGATTCATTCAATTGATGCATTATATTTATGTTTCATATATTTGGTTCCATTGACATTATTTAATATTTTTTATCACCATTGGCATGTGTTTTGTGAATACTGACATATGTATAAATGAGGGTATGTGACCATACAATCAATTTTTTTAATCTATGTATGGTATGTATGTTCAACTCTAAACCTTGATGATATGTGAAACTATAGCAATTAGCCTCCTTTACCTTGAAATCCTAAGTGTGCTTGTGAGGGATAGAAACCTAGAAAAGATGTGAAAGTGTAATGGGGTGAGCTGACCTCAATCACCATTATTTGATGATTGACTTGTTTATGTATTTAAAAATCCAATGATGGAAATACGAACACATGTAGTTCTCTGACCTAGTTTGATTTTTTAATTGTGTCCCTTTATTATATATATTCAACTAATGATTTGGCCTTGAGAATTGATAATGTTTGTTTTGACTTGGCTTTAGTGTGCTTTAGATTTGGCTTATGGCTACTCATAGTGATAGATTAATGATTTGGGAAGAATAGGTAAAATTTACTTAAATGTGTAATAGTGTATAGATGTGTGCCTAATTAATGCAAAATCCATTTTGAATGAGACCTTGATTTTTGTATATTTAAGTCCAATTTGGAAATTTATCACACCACCAACACACTAGGGAAGTAGGTTGACCCTAAGGATAAGTTTGATTTTAAAAACTATTTGTGGGATGTGGTTGATTATAACTAGATTAGGTCAAAACTAACTAATGATATTGACAAAAATTGATGGAACTAACTTGTATACAAGTGGATAGAACTGAGGATATGGATATGTATTTAAAAGATATTTATCAAGTTTGAAACACATAGTAACATTCATCTAGATGTGTAACATCATAACAAAGGGGTCAACTAATAAGATAACATGTAAGTGTGAGACAAAGGTAGATTATAAGTTTGTTTTTACTCTCAAACCATTCATAGTAAATGTGTGTCAATCTTATCATTTTCAAGTATATAATACTAGATTTTAGTATCTACAAGTAAACAACCACATACCCAATTCAAAAATTTTAAAAATTAGTTAAATTAGTAAGCATTAAACACTAATATAAATATATATACAATGAATATACTATATACACAAGGAACTTGGAATTCATTATCAAAATCAAATCTCAAGAACTCAAAAAAAATCAAATTAAGAAAACTAATAATAATTGAATCTAAATAGATTGAATAAAAAACATAAAAAAAAATCTAATAATAACTATTGATAATTTATTCACCAAAGTATGCATCCATTATATACCCCTCAACAAAAATTATCCCAAGGATAACAGGGAAATTTAATATTTTAGGAAACCCAACAATTTAATTGCATAGTAAATTCACCCCTCTCTCTCTCTCTCTATATATATATATATATATATATAACCTTAAAGGATTCCCAAAAAATAGATTAAAAATAAAACAAGGAAAAATATCACAATCAATTTTGAAATCCATTATTTTGATTGAGTCAAACAACCATATTAGCAACATATACATAATGCCAATATCAAGCAACAAGATTCTTGGAAACTACCATCTTATATGAAACATAATGCTAATATCAAGCAACAAGATTCTTGGAAACTACCATCTTATATGAAACATATGCTTTATCCAATCTTCAAATGGTGTAATGAGGTTCTAATGCAGTATATAAAAAATATATAATAAATTAGAAATGGAGTACATAAATCAATTTAAGTTTTCTTCAAACCTTTAATATTATAATAAAAAAATAAAGACAATAAAAAGCTTTAGATAGAAGCACCTTAAAGTATTGTATATCATGTCTATATAATAATTTTTCTAAAATTTACTAATTATAATAATTTGACTTAAAAATACACCAAAAAATTTATCCAAAATCATTTACTTAACTTAAAGATAGTATAAATTGTTGTCAAATCTAGTGCTCATAAATTAGTAAAAGGGTAATTAACCACATACCATAATTCATAAATTACACACTTCAATTAAATTAGCCAATAAAAGTACATATAATGAGTATATTATAGAAATAAGGTAGTCTAAATTCAACATGAAATTAAAATCTTGAAACCCAAAAAAATCAAATTAAGATTTACCTAACACCAATTTAATCAAAATAAACTAAGCATAATACATACTGAAAAAATGTAATAGTAAATATAGAAAATTTACCAATCAAAATATACATCCGATGTATACCCTTGGACAAAATTATCCAAAAATAATAGGTAAATTCAAAATTTTATTAAACCCAAAATTATAATCACATAATAAATTCACTAAAAAAAATATACACAATGTATATTATTAACATTACGTAATTAAAAAATAGAGTTAAAATCAAAACTAGGGAGAAAATCTAACAATTACTTTTGAAATCCAATACTATAATTGAGTTGAACACCCATGTTAAGAATAACATATACTCAATTTAAATATCCAACTCTAATATTATAAAAAAATGCCATATTATATGAAACACATGCTTGATCCAATCTCTAAATGTTCTAATGTAATTGCTAATATAGTATAAATAAGATATTAAAAAAACTCATTATATATATATATATATATGAGATACTTTAAAATATTTCAAATCAAAGTATTTTATCCACTATAAACCTGAGTATACATTTTCAGCTAAGAAATCATATCTTGAACATGAAAAGGTCCTTAGGTCTCTGGGCTAGTCAGCTAGGCCACAAGACAAGGATGAAAATGTTTATTATGAAAAATTTGGATTTTTTTTGGGCAAGATCGAGGGGAGAATTTATCTCTAGAGTATTATGTGAGAATATTTTACCAATTCATGTTTGCACTCAAATTAGGAAAATTAATATATCCTTAAGTCACTAAGTTCATGAACTAAATGATCACTTCTACCTTACTACGCTATTGAGGTAACTCCTTGGAGGTACATATCATGTGGGTGATTATGAGAAAGAAACCAATGCAAAAAAAATGTTGTTGTTATTGATTCTACTATATTTCTTAAAAAGTGGATCTAGTTCTAATAACTCCTCGTGGTAAATGAATATTTGATACATTTATCAATATGAAAAAATTTCCTACCCCACATCGAGAAAAGAAATTTCCTTTACTTTTACATAGTAAAGGGATCTATTGTAAAAACTTTTGGAATTGTTATGATGAATTTGGATTAATGACCATAGGTTTTATTACACTAGATTTGGTAAAACTTGCCAATGACATTTGGTGAGTTAGTATTAGTCAAAACTCTTTGGCTATAGGCAATGATATAATTAGATAAGCTATGTTTATATAACGTTGGGATCCAAACAATTATAAGTTTGAATTTAATGATATTTTTAGATTACTTCCTTATAAGATAGGAAAAGTTATTATACAAAATAAAATTATGTATTGAAGGAATTTTTTCAATATTAGAATAGACTTATAGATTCGAAGGGCATACTATTGGCATGAATGTTATTTACAACCTTTAATTATTGGAACAATTATGAAATAATTAACCATATTCTATCATATTTTTAGTTTCTTGGCCATATCAATAGCTCAAGATTATTGGTTTCTATCGAAATCAAATAGAGATAATTGAACTTTTGTTGATCTTTTCATTAAAAATGATTTTGCTCAATCTTCTAGTCTTTTATAGGGTCTTTTGGAAGAGTTTCTAGGGTTGGTAACAATACATTGAGATGATTCTAATAAAAAACAAATCACAATTTCTCCTGAGTTTAGAAGAGATACGATGCAAAAATTATTATATTTTATAGTAGATAAGATTTTTCTATCTAAAGAATTAAAGAACTCCCACATAGGAGAATTATGCACACACATAATTTGTTCTCCTAAGACTCGGCATTTTAGTTTTATTCATAATAATCGATTCGATAATATAAAATAATATAACAATAGAAAACCCTTTATTGGATTATCTTCATTTGTTTGGAGGTTTTCAAGAAAGGCCAACCCATCTTTCCAAAAATTTTGGAAGAAATTTATGTCATCTTATGACCCCTTTCATGTATATCATGATCCTTCACAGAAAGCTAGATGCTTTCTAGGAAGCAAGATCAGTATACAATAGGTTAAAAAATATGGGAATATATAAATTTGATACATAAGAGTATGTAAAGTAATATAAAACTTTAAATACATTGATAATCTATCTGTCTCACCAATTTATTTCTGATCACATGAGTATTTGCTTAAAAAATAAGCACCCTATGTTTTCATGAGGAGAAATTTTTGTTCCTCAAGAACTCCTAAAAAGGATTTATCATACTTACTCTTTAGCAAGAGTAATAAGGGGTGTAAAAATTTGATAGAATTTACAGTAAGAAAAAGGAATTAAATTAGGGATAATAATGAGTTGCCTCTTAACATTAAGAATGAGGTTAAGGAGCATATTGAGGATTTCAAACACTTTAAATAAATTGGTATCTAATTGAGACATGTGTATCCATATCATCCAATGTTAATATATAACTGTTGTTTATGTGAAAAGATAATAGATAATAAATTTAGCTAATTTTTTATTTAAGGAGAAAAGGGAAATAAAGAATGTTTCATTTATAATATCTAAAAATTATGAATATTATCAAATTTCTTCCTCAATTATATTTTATTCTATAATAGTGGGGTTCTAAAGTAAATTTAAATTGATCTATGTACACTATCTCTCTCTCTCTCTCATACAAAAACACACACACACACACACACACACACACACACACACACACACACACACACACACACACACACACACACACACACACACACACACACACACACACACACACACACACACACACACACACACACACACACACACACACACACACGCACGCACGCACGCACGCACGCACGCACGCACGCACGCACGCACGCACGCACGCACACACGCACGCACGCACGCATGCACGCACAGACGCATGCACACACGCACACACACACACAAACACACGCACATGTAATAATAATATCAAGAGTAATAGTAACAACAATTATGGTATGGTTAAAAAGAGGTTGTTCATTATTAGCATTTGGTTATTTATATTTATAAGCATGTTCATGTTTCTTTTATTCTTGTTGGTCTAAAAAAATCATAAAGATTCAATGCCATTAGGATGGGTGGTAATATATTCACTATACGCTTTTACATAAATAGGGTCAAACTATTTTTAGTAGATGCATGAGTTTTGTTACTTTATATGGTCTTAATTCATCAATATGGTGTGAAGTAAGCAATACAAAATTTTAAATATATGATTTCTCTTGTTCCCATGTTATACTTGACTTTAAAAAAATTACATTAATTTTATTTTTATTTTATCACATGATTTTTGAATAATTTCAAGCAAGAAATGCTCATTCAATATAGCCATATATTACTGAATAGTAAAGAAATAAAAACCTAAAATGTAAGATCCTAACAAAATAATATTTTCATGTATGGTGATTAGTAAATTACTATGAAATTCAAGGTTAAAAGAAGATACTTTCAGTGTGAGATGTCATATGCAAGGTCAAAATAAATAATTTCAATGTCATCTATTATGTCCAAGCTTGAAATAAAGCTATTTTGGTGTTAGATTTAGATTCATAAAAAGTTGAAAGGAAAATATTTTGGTGTCTATTGTTTAGGAAATTATTAAGACCCTAGGACAAAAAATGGAAAAAATTAAAGGGCATGACTAACTCGGGTTCAAAAATACAGTTTGCTGAAATTTGAACTAATGTGGTTATTAGCCATAATTATAATAAAATGATTAGAATATGAGAGAATGTTGTAAATATACTTTTTATAAATAGAATGAGAATAAATAATTTAATTCAAAAATAGGAAAATGATTGAAATAAATTTAACTATGAAAATGAAAAATAGCTAAGTTGTTTATGTCTAATGGTTGACTATTTTTACTAACTAGCAAGTGAAATAGGAAATTCAAAACTATATATGTGTTATGTCCTTCACCTATAGTACATCTATGGATATGTGTGGCCAACTTGTGTCTTATACACCTTCATATTATCTTGTTGCATTTCTTGATGTTCTTAGTATGGTCATCCTATGGAATAACGATGGCTAAGTAGAGTATATATAAGAAGTAGTGGTTAGTCTTTTATTATCATATTGTGAATTATGTTCTTATTGAATTATTGTCGAGGTTTCCCCCTCAAAGTCACTTAGTCATAATATTCAAGTATTCTTCTCTTTCACCAAATATTGTTGTCAATCTATTTATTTTGATCTTAATTATGGCATAAATAATTTTATTATTCTAAATCATCTAAGTAATTTCCTTACAAGTGGTGTAAGAGCTTTGATTCATGCAAGTTTATATGACATATTATTTTTATTTGGATCTAGCATATTGATCACTAGAAGGCCAAAAAAATAACTTTTGATCTGGGAGAAATTGATTTTTTGTCATTGTAGTTTTGTTTGTGAGGTTTTCTTATTAAAAAAAAGAAAAAAAATTGGGTATTAAAAAAAGTCTGGAAATTGTTTTTACCTTGTGACAATTAGCAGTCATTGGATTCATATCTACAAGCTAATCATAATAGTATATTCTACTAGTACACTTTTTTGGGTCAAACATTTTCAACCTTGTGCACAATAGTAGTAGTTGGATTCATCTTGGTGAGATAGTTGCAATGGTGTATTCCATCGATACATTTTTTTAGGGATGAAACCCTACTAGGGTTTGTGCATGGCTAGTCCAAAAACTCATAGATGTAGGAAAGTGAAAGAAACTCAAAACAATACTCACAAGGATGACATGGAATTTGAAACTTTTGATCCATCTATTTTATAGGTAGTTTGATAACTTAAGTCAGAGTTATAGGGCATGGTGAAAAAAGATGATTTTGATATCACTCAAGGGGATATTACAAGTTTGATAGGGGACTTGGATATCATGAAGGATAAATTACAATAGATATATGGGTAATTGGCTAACTTTTCAGATTATCCATTATAAAATAATCCTCTACCACTTCATTTTAGTTCACCTCCTCCACATAATACCAACACCACTTTTGGCCCTAAGCTGATGCTATCAAAAGTGGACATGTGTAAGTTTGATGTTAATTATCCACTCACTTGGCTCACTCAAATTAAAAATTTATTTGATCTACATCAGATTCCATGTTTGTAAAAAGTGGTTATGGCCTCTCTATATTTAGAACATAAGCCATTCATTTGGTATCATTAGTTGTGTTCTCAAAAGAAAAATTAGGTTGTCCCAGTTTCATGGTTGGTATTTTATGAGGATTTTAGTTCTACTATCACAAAAATATATCTAAAAACTAATTTAGTTATCTATCTAAGTTGCACTAGATTAGGACTATCAAGGACAACATTTATCAATTTCAAAATATCTCCTTATATGTGGTAGACATCACTGAGAAAAATTTGACTAGCCTATTTTTGGGTGGCCTAAACTATAACCTATAATTAGAGATCCATATGTTTCTTCATAGTATTGTATCTAAGTCTATACTAAGGTCATACATGGTTGAGGGAAAATAACAAATCAAATGAAGACCTTTCACCAATGTTCATGAATGCACCTTCCCAACATCATCATTTCATCAACCTACCAGATTGACACCTCAATAAGTGGAATAAAAGTGTGTAAAAGTTTTATGTTTTGGCTTCAATATAAAATGGAGCAAAGGGCATTGATTTTTTGAAAATAAATTGTTTTACATTGACATTTACAATGAGGAGGCTTTAAGCGAAGGGTTAAAAGAACCTGAGGATAAATCTAAAGATTCTTAACCTATTATTTCCTACTATGCACTTTTAGGCATTAGTACTCCTCAAAATCTTAAAGTGGTGGGGTTATTGAAGAAATAGAGGGTGACTATGCTAACTGACTCTAGGCGTAGACATAACTTCATCAATAATAAGTTGGTTTCTCATTTGAATTATTTCATCTACCCATATGCAGACTTCTAGGTCATGATTAAAGATGGTGGTACAATCAACTATTATGGAAAATGTCATAGTATTAAGGTTACTATGGGAGACTATTTGTTAGATTCTCATATGTCCGCTATTCCCATGGGAAGAGTAGAGATTATTTTAGGAGTGTAGTGGCTCACTATTTTGGGTAATATTGAGATAGATGTACAAGAATTATTAATGAGGTTCTATTTAAAAGGAAGGACTTTTGAACTAATTGTATTATAGGATAAACCTCAACAATTGGTTAGTTCCCACCAAATGATGAAGATTTTCAAAAAAAGTGCATAAGGTTTTGTGGCATGCTTATTTTCCATGAAGGTTCAACTAACCAAGGAGTCTACACATCTTGATTTGCAAAGGTGTTAGATGACCATTCTATTGTTTTTTGTGACATGCCAAAAGGAATTCTTCCAAGCTATACACATGATCATGCCATCAAACTCATTTCATGAAGTACACCACGCAATATCAGACCCTACAGGTATCCTCTACCCAAAAGAGTGAAATTGAAAATATGGTATAAGAGATGTTAGAGGTAGGAATTATCTAGTATAGTAAAAGTGAATAGTATTCCTTGGGGGTCATAGTGCAAAAGAAGGATGATAGTTAGAGGATGTGCCCAAACTATAGATAACTCAAATAATACACCATTAAAGATAAGTTTTCTATTTTAGTAATTGATGAATTGCTAGATGAATTGCATGGTGTTATTTATTTTATCAAGTTAGATCTTCACTCTTGGTATCATCAGATTCACATATGTCATGAGGACATACCTAAAACAAATTTAAAAAATCATGAAGGCCATTATGAATTTAAATTCATGCATTTTGACCTCATAAATTTACCATTTACATTTTAGAGTTTTATGAATACTATTTTAAGTCCATTTTTGAGAAATTTTGTATTAGTGTTTTTGATGATATCCTCGTATACAGTCAAAATTGGGAAGACCATTTGAAATAGGTTAAACAGGTGCTATCAATTCTCTAACAACATTAGCTTTATGCCAAATCTTAAAAATGTGTTTTTGGTGTCAAAGAGGTGAATTACTTGGGTCATATTATTTCACATGAAGTGAAATTTGATCCTAAGAAAATCTAAGAGATGATGACATGATAGGTTTTCAATACCATTAAGAATCTCCATAGATTTTTTGGGCTAATTGGTTACTTTCACAAGTTTTTCAAAAATTATAGTAGAATTTCAACCCCACTCACCTCTTTGTTGAAGAAATACTCCTAGTGGACTGACTCAACAACCAAGTCATTTGAACAGTTGAAAATGGTTATGTGCACAACTCTAGTTTTGGCTACTCCTAATTTTTCAAAAACTTTTATTGAGGAGTGTGACGCATCAAGATATGGAATGGGGCCTATATTAATGTAATAAGATAGACCACTAGCATTTGAAAGTCACCAAATGAAGGTAAAAAATAATCTCAAATCAATATATGAGAATGATATGATGGCTATTCTACATGCAGTGAATCAATGGAGATATTATCTAATGGGTCATCACTTTCAGGTAAAGACTGATCATGATAGCCTCAAATATTTTTTGTAACAACACTTGACATCTAAAGAATAATAAAAATGGGTGACTAAAATGTTAGGCTATGATTTTGAAATAGTGTATAAGAAAGAAAAAGATAATGTAGTGGTATATGCCCTCTCTCAGTAAGATGAATCAATTGAGGCATTGTTACGTGCCATGACCATGTGGTAGGTAGATTGGATGGAAGAAGAAAGATCAGAATGGGAGAATGATAATACTACCAAGGATTTGATTCACAATCTTTAGTAGAGTTATAATGAGTCTAAAAAAATTACATGGAAGGGGAAAAATTTATGGTATAAAGATAGATTCTACCTTTGTAAGCATTATCTCCTTAAACTTCAAATTCTTTAGGAACTTCATGTCTCTCCACTTATAGGTCACTCATATTTTTTGAAAACATATCATAAAATCAAGTAAGATTTATTTTAGAAAGGACTCAAAAGGGATGTTTAAAAATATGTGGCTAAATGCATCGTATGCCAATAAAATAAATATGAAACCATTAAGACCCCAGGTATGTTTTAGACTTTATCCATCCCTAACCAACATTGGGAAGAGGTTTCCATGGGTTTCATTATAGGTTTACCATGGTCTGAGGGTAAAAATGTTATCATGGTAGTTGTGGATTGACTCACAAAGTATGCTCATTTTGTTTCCTTATTACATCCATTTGTTGCCAATAGAGTAGCTTCTACTTTTTTCAATACATTTAAAAAATGGTATGCCACTTCAAAGATCATTGTAAGTGATCAAGATCCCATATTTTCTAATAATTTTTTGAGTATATTATTTTCATGTTTGGATACCCAATTGGCTCATAGATCATCCTATCATCCTCAATCTGATAGACAAATAGAAGTAGTCAACAAATGATATCTTCATTTTTTTATGACAAATAGGAAAATGGGTTCATCGGCTACCACTTGCTAAATGGCGGTATAAAACTTTTTTTCACACTTCTTCCAAGATGTTTCCCTTTGTGCCATTGTATGGGTATCACCCCCATCCATCACTTTAGTTATTCAAGTACATCATAAGGTTTGAGATATTAAGGAACACATTCATCATCAATGAGAAGTGTTCGTTAGTTTGAGAGATAATTTAGTAATGGGACAAAATCAAATGAAGCAACAAGCAGATCGACACCATAGTGAGTAGTATTTTAGCATATATGATTGGGTCTTTATGCATTTACATTCATATGAAAAATTTATCTAAAGTAATAGAAAAAGGATAAAAACTATCACCTAAGTATTATGTCCCTTAACAGATCCTGTAAAAAATTAGTAAAGTAGCTTACAAGCTAGAATTACCCCCAACAACTTGCATACATTTGTTATTACACATATTTTGCCTAAAGAAAGTAATTGGACACAAATTTTCAAATTAGACTAAGTTACTTGAATTATATGAAGAAGGCTGAGTCATTATAGATCCTAAGGATGTCCTTCACACATACACTAAGTAATTATGGACCATAGCCATTATGTAGTATTTAATCAAATGGAAGAACCTATATTCTGAAGATGTAACATGGGAGGATGAAGTGTTCTGATAAAAACATCCTATTTTGATTCAACATTGAGGGAAAAAAAATTGAAGGGGAGGGGCATGATATGCCCTTAACTTATAGTTCATCTAGGGATATGTGTGGCTAACTTTTGGCTTCCACACTTTCATATTAGCTTGTTGCATTTCTCAGTGTTCTTAGTATGGTCAGCTAGTGGAATAACCATAGTTAAGGAGAGTATATATAGTAGGTAGTGGTTTGTAATTTATTATCATATTATGAATGTTTTTCTTATTTCATTGTTGTGAAGGTTGCCTCCTCAAAGTGGCCCAATCATAATATTCAATAATTCTACTCTTTCACTGATTATTATTGTGTATTTATTTATTCTTATCTTAATTCTATCATATATAATTCTATTGTTATGAATCATCTATATAATTTTCTTACAATCTACAAATGTCTAGAAGCAAACACTTAAGTTGTTGAAGGACATGATTAGTAGACTGAGGAAAGATTGACCCCACTATTATCCAACTTGGTTAATCATATCTTTTGATAAAAATAAGTAATTTATGGTATGATCACCTACAAAACCTTAATTAGGGATAATATATGCAAATTTGACCTTTGGAAGTATGTGGAACACCTAAAAATAACTTTTGAGAGGTTGAATCCCTAATAGGGATAACAATGATTGAAACCCTAAAAATATAAAAAGATGGAGTGTAATTAGGTTGAGGTGTTCCTAGTCACCCACACAATGACTAAACATTTCCTACATATCCAATACTCTAAGGAAGGAATCAAACCCACGTAGCTCTCTTAGATATATTTGTGCAAATTTTTATCCTTCGATTATGTGAATACATATAGAACTAGCTTGAATACTTGATCATGCTTTATTTAGGGATAGATAAAATATACTTGTAACTTAGCTAAGAACTACTTGAAATGCTTATAATTATAATTGGTAATAATAGGAAGCTTTTCCTCAATGTGCAATAGTGTAAATAAACTTTTGTATATAAAATTTTAAGTGAAAGAATAAGTGACTTTAGTGTGCCTTTATATCAATTCAAACTTATAAACCACATGTTAAGAAGCCTAAAAATATGAAATATAAGCTAAGGGAGGGTTTAATTTTAAAATATTATTTTTATAAGGTAAAAGACAGAAATGTCCCATAGTGACAAGGATACCTCACATTAATGTCCCTATTGGATGTTTATGTCCCTTAGGGAAACGTGTAATTTTAGATCTAGGTTTGTCCATACATATGATTAAGAGTATTTTTAGAAATTAGAACACTTCTTTAGGTGATAGATAATAGTTTTGAATAAAAAAAGGTTCTCATAGGTGCTTAGGCTAGGGTAAACAAGCAAATTAGGTATTATTTAAGTGCACAAGTTAATTAAAGTGTAAAAGGGCCAAAATTTAATTGATAAATTATTCATGATAAGATATAGGTTACTACATAAGCATACATTAGAAAGTAAAATACTTAAATTGATTATAACATGATTTAAGAGTTGGAATATGCTAAATATAGTAAGCACAACAAAGTGATGTATAGTAATTACAATAAAGTGATGAGTACTTATCTTTTCTAGTTGACTTTCTAATTTTGACTATATTCTAGAAGTGGAAATCAGCTAAAAGCATGCTTATGATTCATTCAATTGATGCATTATATTTATGTTTCATATATTTGGTTCCATTGACATTATTTAATATTTTTTATCACCATTGGCATGTGTTTTGTGAATACTGACATATGTATAAATGAGGGTATGTGACCATACAATCAATTTTTTTAATCTATGTATGGTATGTATGTTCAACTATAAACCTTGATGATATGTGAAACTATAGCAATTAGCCTCCTTTACCTTGAAATCCTAAGTGTGCTTGTGAGGGATAGAAACCTAGAAAAGATGTGAAAGTGTAATGGGGTGAGCTGACCTCAATCACCATTATTTGATGATTGACTTGTTTATGTATTTAAAAATCCAATGATGGAAATACGAACACATGTAGTTCTCTGACCTAGTTTGATTTTTTAATTGTGTCCCTTTATTATATATATTCAACTAATGATTTGGCCTTGAGAATTGATAATGTTTGTTTTGACTTGGCTTTAGTGTGCTTTAGATTTGGCTTATGGCTACTCATAGTGATAGATTAATGATTTGGGAAGAATAGGTAAAATTTACTTAAATGTGTAATAGTGTATAGATGTGTGCCTAATTAATGCAAAATCCATTTTGAATGAGACCTTGATTTTTGTATATTTAAGTCCAATTTGGAAATTTATCACACCACCAACACACTAGGGAAGTAGGTTGACCCTAAGGATAAGTTTGATTTTAAAAACTATTTGTGGGATGTGGTTGATTATAACTAGATTAGGTCAAAACTAACTAATGATATTGACAAAAATTGATGGAACTAACTTGTATACAAGTGGATAGAACTGAGGATATGGATATGTATTTAAAAGATATTTATCAAGTTTGAAACACATAGTAACATTCATCTAGATGTGTAACATCATAACAAAGGGGTCAACTAATAAGATAACATGTAAGTGTGAGACAAAGGTAGATTATAAGTTTGTTTTTACTCTCAAACCATTCATAGTAAATGTGTGTCAATCTTATCATTTTCAAGTATATAATACTAGATTTTAGTATCTACAAGTAAACAACCACATACCCAATTCAAAAATTTTAAAAATTAGTTAAATTAGTAAGCATTAAACACTAATATAAATATATATACAATGAATATACTATATACACAAGGAACTTGGAATTCATTATCAAAATCAAATCTCAAGAACTCAAAAAAAATCAAATTAAGAAAACTAATAATAATTGAATCTAAATAGATTGAATAAAAAACATAAAAAAAAATCTAATAATAACTATTGATAATTTATTCACCAAAGTATGCATCCATTATATACCCCTCAACAAAAATTATCCCAAGGATAACAGGGAAATTTAATATTTTAGGAAACCCAAAAATTTAATTGCATAGTAAATTCACCCCTCTCTCTCTCTCTCTCTATATATATATATATATAACCTTAAAGGATTCCCAAAAAATAGATTAAAAATAAAACAAGGAAAAATATCACAATCAATTTTGAAATCCATTATTTTGATTGAGTCAAACAACCATATTAGCAACATATACATAATGCCAATATCAAGCAACAAGATTCTTGGAAACTACCATCTTATATGAAACATAATGCTAATATCAAGCAACAAGATTCTTGGAAACTACCATCTTATATGAAACATATGCTTTATCCAATCTTCAAATGGTGTAATGAGGTTCTAATGCAGTATATAAAAAATATATAATAAATTAGAAATGGAGTACATAAATCAATTTAAGTTTTCTTCAAACCTTTAATATTATAATAAAAAAATAAAGACAATAAAAAGCTTTAGATAGAAGCACCTTAAAGTATTGTATATCATGTCTATATAATAATTTTTCTAAAATTTACTAATTATAATAATTTGACTTAAAAATACACCAAAAAATTTATCCAAAATCATTTACTTAACTTAAAGATAGTATAAATTGTTGTCAAATCTAGTGCTCATAAATTAGTAAAAGGGTAATTAACCACATACCATAATTCATAAATTACACACTTCAATTAAATTAGCCAATAAAAGTACATATAATGAGTATATTATAGAAATAAGGTAGTCTAAATTCAACATGAAATTAAAATCTTGAAACCCAAAAAAAATCAAATTAAGATTTACCTAACACCAATTTAATCAAAATAAACTAAGCATAATACATACTGAAAAAATGTAATAGTAAATATAGAAAATTTACCAATCAAAATATACATCCGATGTATACCCTTGGACAAAATTATCCAAAAATAATAGGTAAATTCAAAATTTTATTAAACCCAAAATTATAATCACATAATAAATTCACTAAAAAAAATATACACAATGTATATTATTAACATTACGTAATTAAAAAATAGAGTTAAAATCAAAACTAGGGAGAAAATCTAACAATTAATTTTGAAATCCAATACTATAATTGAGTTGAACACCCATGTTAAGAATAACATATACTCAATTTAAATATCCAACTCTAATATTATAAAAAAATGCCATATTATATGAAACACATGCTTGATCCAATCTCTAAATGTTCTAATGTAATTGCTAATATAGTATAAATAAGATATTAAAAAAACTCATTATATATATATATATATATATATATATATATATATATATATATATATATATGAGATACTTTAAAATATTTCAAATCAAAGTATTTTATCCACTATAAACCTGAGTATACATTTTCAGCTAAGAAATCATATCTTGAACATGAAAAGGTCCTTAGGTCTCTGGGCTAGTCAGCTAGGCCACAAGACAAGGATGAAAATGTTTATTATGAAAAATTTGGATTTTTTTTGGGCAAGATCGAGGGGAGAATTTATCTCTAGAGTATTATGTGAGAATATTTTACCAATTCATGTTTGCACTCAAATTAGGAAAATTAATATATCCTTAAGTCACTAAGCATTCATGAACTAAATGATCACTTCTACCTTACTACGCTATTGAGGTAACTCCTTGGAGGTACATATCATGTGGGTGATTATGAGGAAGAAACCAATGCAAAAAAAATGTTGTTTTTATTGATTCTACTATATTTCTTAAAAAGTGGATCTAGTTCTAATAACTCCTCGTGGTAAATGAATATTTGATACATTTATCAATATGAAAAAATTTCCTACCCCACATCGAGAAAAGAAATTTCCTTTACTTTTACATAGTAAAGGGATCTATTGTAAAAACTTTTGGAATTGTTATGATGAATTTGGATTAACGACCATAGGTTTTATTACACTAGATTTGGTAAAACTTGCCAATGACATTTGGTGAGTTAGTATTAGTCAAAACTCTTTGGCTATAGGCAATGATATAATTAGATAAGCTATGTTTATATAACGTTGGGATCCAAACAATTATAAGTTTGAATTTAATGATATTTTTAGATTACTTCCTTATAAGATAGGAAAAGTTATTATACAAAATAAAATTACGTATTGAAGGAATTTTTTCAATATTAGAATAGACTTATAGATTCGAAGGGCATACTATTGGCATGAATGTTATTTACAACCTTTAATTATTGGAACAATTATGAAATAATTAACCATATTCTATCATATTTTTAGTTTCTTGGCCATATCAATAGCTCAAGATTATTGGTTTCTATCGAAATCAAATAGAGATAATTGAAATTTTGTTGATCTTTTCATTACGAATGATTTTGCTCAATCTTCTAGTCTTTTATAGGGTCTTTTGGAAGAGTTTCTAGGGTTGGTAACAATACATTGAGATGATTCTAATAAAAAACAAATCACAATTTCTCCTGAGTTTAGAAGAGATACGATGCAAAAATTATTATATTTTATAGTAGATAAGATTTTTCTATCTAAAGAATTAAAGAACTCCCACATAGGAGAATTATGCACACACATAATTTGTTCTCCTAAGACTCGGCATTTTAGTTTTATTCATAATAATCGATTCGATAATATAAAATAATGTAACAATAGAAAACCCTTTATTGGATTATCTTCATTTGTTTGGAGGTTTTCAAGAAAGGCCAACCCATCTTTCCAAAAAATTTGGAAGAAATTTATGTCATCTTATGACCCCTTTCATGTATATCATGATCCTTCACAGAAAGCTAGATGCTTTCTAGGAAGCAAGATCAGTATACAATAGGTTAAAAAATATGGGAATATATAAATTTGATACATAAGAGTATGTAAAGTAATATAAAACTTTAAATACATTGATAATCTATCTATCTCACCAATTTATTTCTGATCCCATGAGTATTTGCTTAAAAAATAAGCACCCTATGTTTTCATGAGGAGAAATTTTTGTTCCTCAAGAACTCCTAAAAAGGATTTATCATACTTACTCTTTAGCAAGAGTAATAAGGGGTGTAAAAATTTGATAGAATTTATAGTAAGAAAAAGGAATTAAAATTAGGGATAATAATGAGTTGCCTCTTAACATTAAGAATGAGGTTAAAGAGCATATTGAGGATTTCAAACACTTTAAATAAATTGGTATCTAATTGAGACATGTGTATCCATATCATCCAATGTTAATATATAACTATTGTTTATGTGAAAAGATAATAGATAATAAATTTAGCTAATTTTTTATTTAAGGGGAAAAGGGAAATAAAGAATGTTTCATTTATAATATCTAAAAATTATGAATATTATCAAATTTCTTCCTCAATTATATTTTATTCTATAATAGTGGGGTTCTAAAGTAAATTTAAATTGATCTATGTACACTATCTCTCTCTCTCTCTCATACAAAAACACACACACACACACACACACACACACACACACACACACACACACACACACACACACACACACACACACACACACACACACACACACACACACACACACACACACACACACACACACGCACACACGCACGCACCCATGCACACATGCACGCACGCACGCACACATGCACACACGCACACGCACGCACACATGCACGCATAGACGCACGCACACACACACACACACACACACACACACACACACGAACACACGCACGCACGCTCACGCGCATGCGTGCACACACACACACACATGTGCACATGTGTGTGTGTGTGTGTGTGTGTGTGTGTGTGTGTGTGTGTGTGTGTGTGTGTGTGTGTGTGTGTGTGTGTGTGTGTGTGTGTGTGTGTGTGTGTGTGTGTGTGTGTGTGTGTGTGTGTGTGAACGCGCGCATGCGTGCATGTGTGAGTGTAGATGTGTGCGTGTGTGCGTGAGTGTGTGTGTGTGTGTGTGTGTGTGTGTGTTAGTGTGTGTGTGTGTGTGTGTGTGTGTGTGTGTGTGTGTGTGTGTGTGTGTGTGTGTGTGTGTGTGAGAGAGAGAGAGAGAGAGAGAGAGAGAGAGAGTATAAATTGATTTAAGTTTACTTCACAACCCCGTTATTATAGAATAAAATAGAAGTGGATAAAACACTTTATCTTAAAATTCATTAAAATTATTTCATATCATGTCTACATAATAATTTTATCAAAATTCAAAAACTACTACAAATTGGTTTTAAAATACACCCTTTCTTTTTATATAAAATTAGACAAGAAATCATGAAAAAGAAGAAATATAGGGAATCAAGCTTATTTTATTTTAGAATAATCTCAAGTAAAAGCATGGATATTTTTAGTCAAACATAGTAAAATAATTTGAACATCACTTTTTCATAGTTTTTATACAAAAATCTTATTTCATCAATGATTTAACAATTTTGGGAATATTGGAGTATTATTCATAATTTAGTTAAAGGTTATAAGTAGTAAAATTTGTAAATAAATATGAAATAATTAAGATACTAATTTTTTTAAATTATATTACAATTTTGACATTTCTAAAAATAGTAATAAGTTTAAAAAAATAAGACTTAGCTAGAAACTAGTTGATAAGCTTGGGATAAGATTTGAGATTCACTATGCAGGACTGGGACACTATCACAAATTAAAATCTAAACTTGATTTTATGATTGGATAGGAGCACAAAAATTAGATAGGATTGGCACCAAAACTGTAGTCCACCTTTGTCATTTTTATCCTAAAGATCTAAGCTTTCTAAGTTTTGTTTACCAGGTCTGTGTGACTCTATCCATAAATTTTGTATAGCTGGAAGTCTATAAAGCTCCTTATAGAGAAAATTTTCTCCTCACACTCTATATTATATTTTTATTTGACCCATTTCAATAACTAATGGGGGTTAGTGTGTGTAATATTCACTGAATGTGTATCCACAACCATGGAGTGGGTATACTACCTACATACCAATACTCTGAAGAGGGATCAAACCATATGTAGTTATCTCACTTGATGTGTTTTATCAAATAGTGTGTATGAAGATGTAAAAATGCTAAATTGGATGTGATTGAGTTGGTTAGGTAATGGTGTAAGGATTTGAGTAAGTTTGTAAGTATATTGGTTGGTTGTATGTAGAGAATAAGGAAGATTGCTTGAGTAGTCTTGCTTGATTTGCTAGCCCTTTCCAAATGATATTTGAATGGGATTTTATAGGGATATATGTTCATGGGTTGAATGTTCTCACATTAGGTTGAAAAGGATAAGGATGGGGAACTGGAAGGAATTGACCATAGGGCCAAAATTGTACTTGGATAAGAGCACCAAAAGTAGACAAGAGTGACACTGACACTATATTCCAAGTGTGGCACTATTGTCCTAAGATGATGGGACCTGGGGGGATGGATTAGTCATGGAAAAAATGGTTTAAACTAGTTTGGATCAATTTTGGAAGGCTATGGATGATTGAGAATCATTGAAAAGATACCTAGGAGGGCCATGAGAGTAATCAAGAAGAACCTAATGGATTAGGTATCATTAACCATGCTCAAGTTACCAATTTTTACATTTTATATTATTACATTTGCCTCCATTTTATTATAATGATGTATCAAAGTGAAATATTAGGATAAAGGAAAAATAGAAAGTGTACCTAAACTTACTTGTAAGGGTGAAGCTCATGAAGCTATACATTTGTAGGTGTGTATAGAGAGAGCACATTGTGAAGTATGAATCTAAGAAAAATAAAAAGTGGATCAATTCTTATTAGGTACGTTATATTTAAAATAATAATTTACAAAGCTAGGTAAGAGAGAGAGAGGAAGAAAAAGGAATGAATACACCTCATCAGGTACATGAATCAATACAAAATATGTTGTGATGTTGAGTGATGCTTATTAATACTAGATGTGTACTAAATCAAGAGTAATATCAGAAATGGAGCTAAGTGCTCAATTCCTCAAAATTGGCTCAATAATTAAAATTATAGACCTTTGGCTCCATCATGACCCACTAAGTGAAGCTAGATGATCATGCATGTGTTAATTGATGTTTAGACTGTGTGTCCAATCCCTCTAGGTAGGTGGCTCAAGAATATAAAGACTAGCTAATATTTTGGCTCCATCATTCCATACTAAGTTAAGCTAGGTGATCGTGCATGTGATAATCGATGTTTGGACTAGGTGTTCAATCCCTCTGAGTAGGTGGCTCAAGAATATAAAGGATAGCTAGTCCTTTGGCTTCATTGTTACCCCACAAAGTGAAGCTATGAAATGATACCAGTATGAAATATATACCATATGAGATAACTCCTAAAGCTCATGAATGTACTATGATCTAATAATATAATCATGGATAGTTGAATTTATGTTGGAAACTAGGCCACTCTTAACCACTCTAAAAGATGGAGATTAAACTTGTACGAAAGCCACTCTAAAACTGGTGCACTAGTATATGAAAGCCAAGCTAAAATGTGGAAGTTAGGCTTGAATGAAATCCACTCTAAAATTATGCCAACCACCTGCATATGGAATAAGGCACATAACTACTGAAATTTTTTGGGTAATTTTGAACTTGAAAATAAAAATAAAAAAATGTGCCACGCACATTGCCCTCCATCATTGGTGTCTAGAATATGGATTTTGATCTGTAAGTTATACCAAATATCATATCTAAAACTAGAAGTGAGATCTATCATGTCATACATGATACCCCCTATATCTAGATTCTCTGAGTACAAGTGTACTAAAAACTACTGATTCTAAATTGGTCTGACTGTGCAAAACTATAGCTAAACCTACTCTTTTGCCTACTTCTAGAAAGTCTAGTTTTTCTATTATTTGGATAGGGGCACCAAAAATGGACACTAGTGGCATCTATGTTGTATTCCAATCTTACAATTTTTGTCTTGAGCTAAATCTAATGACTATTCTAACATTTTCATTGTCTACATAGTTTATTCTATTTGGTTTGATGTCTGGTTGTTGTTTTGGGTGTGTTGAATGCTAGATTTTTTACTATTGGGAGCTTTGATCTCTATGACAAACCCCTATTTGTTTTCCCCTCTTATGAGAGTAGGAATGAATACCCTATAATGAATTCCCTCAGAATAAAGAGCCATGTAAGTGTGTTATTCTACAAAGATACATGAGATAGTAATTATAGTCAACAAGATATGTCAAGATATAGCATGGTTTGTATTGAGAGGTTGTTAGATCAATAGGGGTATGACTAAATAGATATAACAATGTAATAGCATGTATAATGTACTAAATTAGAATTGGAAGTGTTCATTATTAATTGTTAGTTGTTAGTTGTTAATTGTCATGGAGGGATGGAACATGATGTCCATCACGGCATCCGAGAAATTAAGATAATGCATGATGTGGATCATAGCATTGAAAATACTGAGAAACAAATAAATAACAAGCACACAAGGCAAGAAGCATACAAGGGTGGCCAAGGGGCCAAGCAAATAAGGGTCATGGGCACATGTCACTCAAACTAGAAGGTAAGAATACAAGGCATATTCCAATGCCATATACACATACAATTGAAACAAGCAAGGTTGGCATGAAATCCATAATCACATAGAAGAGTACAGGCAAGAGACATTAGTAAATGTCCAAAGGCACACACATGAATAGAAGTAAAGGAAATTGGAAAATGTCCTAAGGCACATACAAGAGACAAATAATAACTGGAAAATGCAATCACATTAAGCGATGTTAATCAAGAAAAGAAAGCATGTAAATACTAGAAATATAATTTCATCTAACTAATCAAAGTAAGAATGTGAAGGTATGCAAGACAAGTTAGTACAATACTATGTATATGCTAATAAATACATAAGTGTTATATACTAATAGAATGTTGATAGAGTAATCTGTGCAAGATGATAAGTAATGTACATCAACATGGTGACTAGAATGTGTGGTGTAGGAATAGCATAATCTGAATGGTGTAGTCATGTAGAATATGCCCCCAGTAGGTATGTATATTGATGTGTGTCTCAAATTTAGAAGTAGGATTCCCCCTTAATGAGTAGATCAAAGTAATCAAGGAGTTGGGTGTCATTGTACACACTCAAAGAAGATCAAGTGAAGCATGGTAATGTAGATAAATCAATAAACAATAGTATAAAATAATAAATGTAAGTCTAGCATAGTAGTAATAATGTAAAGCATGGATGATGCATACAACTAAATTTTTTACGGTGTTTTAACATATTTGAATGTTTTTGTGTTTTAAATATTATATTATTTTTGGATTTTTGAGATTTTATATTATTTTTGGATTTTGACTTATTTAAAGCTATGTAAAATCAAGTATAAGAAACTATGTACAAGAAATTGAAAAGGACTATGTAAAAGTAAGTTAGGAAGGAATGATACTAAACGATGAGTCTCATGGGAGACTCCCTATCATAGTGTCATGCATCAAAGAAAGGGATCATGCTTGATCATGAAACATGATGGAAGGGCTGAGACTATGGATATGAAAGTTGTATATGCTATAAATGATTTGAAATTTTTGAAGTATAACCTAAGTGTGGAGTCCCCCTGTAACTCTAAGAAGTAGATACAACTATATGGCTCTTAAGGACCCATCTGGTAATAGGAGAAGCTCTCTAAACATGTGCTCTATGAGTAGATACATGAGATCTCAATGATATTGCCCTGGGTGTGAACACTATAGCTAGAAGCTATCTAGAATCTTGAAGTTGGGGAGGTGTATGAACTCTATATGATGGTGATGGATGTCTCAACTATGTTTGAATCAGAACTGTTGGAAGAACTTTAATTGGTGTCAAAACTGAAACTAATGACTATAGAAAAGTAGATGGCTCTGAAGTGGGGAGTGGTAACTCATATGGAACTCCACCAACTATAACAACCTGATTAGCATGAATATGAATTGGAAAAAGTATTGCTCAAAGTTTTTGAATCCAAGGCCAACCAAGAAGCATATTAAAAACTCTTGCACTGGGAACTATAGTGAATGGTGTGGCAACATGTGTTTGACCAACCTATAGAAGAATTATTTTCTCACCCAATGAACTTTATATGTGCCCATTGGATCCACTAATAACTATGTCCATCTAGGTAATATCCTATTCTAAATATCCCAAATGTTGCAATAATGTTATAGTGCACATATTCACAATGGACCCATTATCTATGAGAACATTATGAATATGATAATTATTAATGTGAGCTTTGATAAAGAGTGCATGATAATTTGAATCATCCTTGACAATCTCCTACTCTAAGAAGGAGATGGAAGGTCTAGTTGGAAATCTAGAATTGTATACACCAACTATGTTACTCAAAGGATGTGTCTCCACTGAAGGTGCCCTGTATGTATCTGGTGGTAGATGTGCATGATATACATGGTGAACCCTTGATGTGTCCCTTGTCTCCTATTTATAATTCTACAAAAAAGGATATGAAAATATGTTCAAAGCTTTATTCTATTTTTTCTTTGCTTAAGGAGGCTCAATTGAAGTAACAAGATCAATATTATTGACATCTATCAAATCCTATATCTTGTGTCTTAAATTGATGCATCTATTTGTTGTATGGCTTGGTGCCTTTTGAAACTCATAAAATGCATGTTGATCATATCCCCATAGAAGAAGCTTTGTTGGGTCAAATTTATTAATAGGAGGGATAGATATGATGTTAAATTCTAATAGATACTATAAAACTTTAGCTAGAAAAACTAATAAATTGGTAAAGGTTCACCAAGGAGGTGATATAAAACCACTCGTTGATGTGGCTCAAAAGCTAGATTAATTTTCAGTTGATTTTGACTCTTGTTATCATTGAATTTAACTTTGTATGGGGCTTTATTGTTACTCTTGTTTTTTGTTTCTAAGATACTTATGTACTTGAGTTTTCCCATTGAAATTAGTTTGAATTCTCTTTCCTTTAGTGTGTGACATAATTTAGTGAAGGAAGAAAATATTTTCAACAAAATTAATTCATGTAAAGCTGGTAGGAGACTCTATTTGAAGAGGTTTTGTAACTCTTGATCAGTCATAGGGCTAGTCATCTTAGCCAAAATATTATTATATTGAAGAATATAATCTGTGAGATACTCATTTGAGCTTTGTTTCTTTTATGCAAATTGGGCATACAAAACCTTATCACCAATGTTAATGCTAAAATGAGCTAGAAACATGTCGACTAAAGGATTGAATGTATTGACTAACTGATTTGATAGACTATAAAACCAATATAAAGCATAATCCTTTAGGTTTCATGGAAATAGCTTGGTTAGTAACTAGTTTTTTGACATATAATCTAAGCATATTGCATGAAAAGTTCTCTAATATGTCTCTGGATCACCCTTGCCATCATATAGAGTAAGCTTGGGTTTAACAAAACCTTGTGCCAAGGGTGTAGAAGCAATGTGACATGCTAATGGTATGGGTAGTAGAGAAAAATAATCTAAAGCCTGTGTAGGTCTAGAGGCACCTTGCTCAAGATGTAGCACCTTGGATTGAAGATATTTTATCTCTTACACAAGGGCTACCACATCACAAGATAGAGATGTACTAGTTATAGTTGGTCGCATAGAGGCAAGTTGGGTTGTTATAGGGGGTTTTTGAGACATAGTTTCCCTCATAGTGTCATTTTTAACTGGCTACTCTAAAGGAATGGAAGACTCAACTTGTTTATATTTTTTTATTTCCATGATAGATTGTAAAATAAGAGTAATATCTCAAGGTTAGTCCCAGAGTCTTTCTTGAAATTTTTTTAGGATAAATACTTATTGAGGACAACTTCATTATTAATAATTGGTAGAAGTTGAGCAAGAGTCTGATGTGATAGATCATGAACATCAGTGTTTGTATCATCATTATTAATTCCATACTACTCTTTGTCAAAATTATCCTAATTGAAATTAGTGTAATATAGATGTGTAGAATATATAACATGAGTTTGAGCTGGTTGTTTATCCATGGTATATGGTCGAGTTGAAGGAATCTGGGTGAATTCAAGAGGGTTGCCACTAAGTATTGCACTTCATCTCAAAGGAAGAAATGCAATGAACTTAGGTGGCATAAGGAAAACAACTTGGATAATAATAGAAAATATTAAATAGATATAATCTAAACAAGGAACAAGAATATGCATAAAAAGGATACGAAGCTTACAAACATGTAAGGTGATACCTCAAGAAGCAATGGGACCTAGTATATGTAACTAGGGTTTGAAAGATGATTATTTTAAATTTTACTATAAATTTTTAAAATATAAAGTGAATTTCTAAGTTAGATATGCAAGTTAAATATTAAAAATTTATTACAAAATTAGTGATATAATGTGACCTAGTATATGCAACTAGGGTTCGCAAAAATATATTTTTGAGAATTACTACTGAATTTTGAATTTTGAATAGATTTTATGATTTAAATATGCTAGTAAAAATTTAAAAAATGATTAGAAAAATACTAGAACCTAGTATGGGCAACTAGGATTTGAAAGAGAATTATTTTTAAATTACTATGAAATTTTAAATTTAATGCTATTTTCTGATTTTTTAAAAAATAAACTAGGGGTAAAAACTTTATTCAAAATCAAGAAAAATCATTACACAGACAATACCAGCCAAACCGGCCACCACAATACACTTGGACACCACAGCCCGATCAACCCTCCCTGTCCTCCGACAGGATCCTTTCCAAATTAATTCTGATATCCCTCGATAGCTAAATCTCTTCATCCACATGCCTCCCTTCCGTACCATCAGAAGCCCATCTGGCCAAACAATCTACCGCCTTATTCCATTCTCTCAGAACATGAGCAAAAATCACCAAATCCATACGCTGACTGATCTGTAAAATCTGCTGAACAACCAAGGATAACTGCCAATTCACATCACTAATTTGCTGATCATTGATCATATTGATCAAGATTAGCGAATCCACCTCGCATATCACTTTCCTCCAGCCAATCTCATAAGCATGTTGCATTGCGTACAAAATGGCAAGCCCCTCCATACGGTTGACCATCTGGTCTCCCCTATGTTCTGAAAAAATGAAAATCACCGTTCCCGAAGCATCACAGGCTATTCCACCAATACCAGATGGACCAGGATTACCTTTGGATGATCCGTCTGTGTTGATTTTTAAAAAACTAGTAGGGGGAAGTGTCCACTTACCAGTTCGCTAAATTTTTTGTTGCATTCCCTCGCCTCTCCTCACACACACAGAGCTTGGCGTGAGTTTGCTTATTCCTAGTCTGTCTAACACCCCTGCATCATCTCTATTCATAGGTAGCGTGACCTCACTTTTTGCCTCCATCAACTCATGAATTATTCTATAGATTCTGTGCCACACCTGAGCCGCTTCCAGCCTTTCATCACTAAAAATCCTCCTGTTGCGCTCCAGCCAGACCTGCCACAACAAGAAGATCGGTCCCACATGCTAGACATCTTGTAGAAAGTGTGCAATAGTGGTTGGATGGTTCAGTTGCTGCTAGAATTTAGCCAACGAAAAAGTGCTGGCACCTCTGCATCTCCACGCCCCCCACTAGGCATTTCAAAGACGTCCTGTGAACTGACATTTAAAAAAATGTGTGACGAGTTCTCCTCCTCCTCACCACACAAAATGCAGTGGGAAGGTCCAACAAAACCATGTTTGCGCAAGTTATACCACGTCAAGCAGCGATTCCAAGCTAAATTCCAAGCAAAACAATTGCATTTTGGCCACGAGAACTTGTTCCAGGTCCTCTTCCACCAAGTAACCTCCCTTCCTTCCCCAAATTTTTGTGCCACCAGCTCCTGGTACCCAGCAAAAATAATATATTTACCTTTGGGGTGTGGGAACCAGGTGAGCTCATCTGCCCCACCCAAGGCATAGCAATTACGCCTAGCTAAAATCCCTTTTAGCTCCACGCACTCCCTCTCCATATCTCTGACAGGCCAAACCTCTGAACTCTTCCATCTAGCTTCCGTTAGCTGATCCTGCCTATAAATTTTTTTGAAATCACTCACCTTATGCCAGCCAGCTTCACAAAACCTCTACGAGAGAGCTTGAAGATGGGGGTACTGAAGCGTGATGGGAGGAAAACCATCCCATGAGTCGTGCTAGAACTATGCTTCCATCCCTCCTTTACAAATCCAAAAAAGACCTCTTTTTATCAATGCAGCCCCCTTTTAAGCATGTCCCAAATCACTGACCCACTCCCCAACAAACAATGCCGAGGTATGTCCTTGTGGGAGATCCCAGAGAGGTACTTGTGTGCCAAAACCTTGGCCCATATCAGGTCCTGCTTGATACACCATCTCCAGTACAACTTGGCAGTGAGGGCCGTACCCGCCATCATGGATTATCTAAGACCCAATCCACCCAACCGCTTCGGGCTGCAGACAACATCCCAGTGGATAAGACTCCATTTGGTCGAGGACAAGTTCCCCGCCCACAAAAACTACTGAGCAAGAGAATCCAGATCCTGCACAAGACTAGATGGTGCCACATGGAGCATGCACCTGTAAAGGGGGAGAGCCTGGACCACTGACTGAATCAATTGTACCTGACCCATGAAAGATAGCCATCTGTGTGTCCAGTGATTCACCTTGGCACGAAATTTATTCAGGATAACTTGCTAGGACTCTCTCGACTGCCTCCCCATGGAAACAAGTATCCCCAGATACATAACTGGAAGACTACCAATCTGAAACCAAAGAATCTCAGCCACTCTCCTTTGAATAGCCAAAGGAGTATTGAAGAAGAATATGGATGATTTATCCTCATTAATAACCTGCCTCGAGGCCTTGAGATACTCATCCAAGCATCCATGAATATTTCTTGCCTCTCTGATGGTGGACGCTCCCATCATGGCCATCTCGTCCACAAACTGAGGTGCGACGAAATTGGGAGATCACTGCCCCATCTCCATCCAAGAATCTCCCCCTCCCTCGTGAGCTCTCTGATTCTCCTACCTAACCCCTCTACTAGAAGAAGGAACAAATAAGGGGATAAAGGGTCCCCCTTCCTCAGGCCCCTAGTAGCCCCAAACAATCTCGTGTGTTCTCCCTTGAACAAGACCGAGAACAAGGTCGAGGAAACGCAACTCATGACCCACTCAATCCACTCTCTCTCAAACCCAAAAGCCTACAACACTCTCCGAAGAAAGGACCACCTCACCCTATCATACGCCTTCGACATATCTAGTTTGATAAACATAGCCTTCTCCTTAGCCTTGGACATCGAATGGACAACCTCCATAGCTAAGACAATACCATCCAAAATCTTCCTGCCCTCCACAAAGCCACTCTGCTCCTCCGCAACCAGCTTCTTTAGGCACTTCTTCAGTCTCTTAGCAATCAGCTTCGTCAGAATTTTGTAAATAACGTTGCAGAGGGAGATGGGTCGGAATTGGCTGAGACGGTTCACTCCCTCCTCCTTCAAAATGAGAGCCAGGAAGGTGGAATTCAAAGCCCAAAACATCTGCTTATTAACTTGCGACTCCTGAACCACAGCTAATAAATCCTCCTTCATGATATCCCAAAATTCCTGGTAAAACTCAATCAAAAAACCATCTGGTCCAGGGGCCTTACCTTTCTTCATCATGAAGACAACCCTCTTCAGCTCCTCTACCGAAACCAGTCGATTCAAATTTTCCTTCATGTCTTGGGACACTATCGAAGGAATACAAGAGAGTATCAAGTCCTCCTTGGCCACGTCCCTCTGCCCTTCCTCCCAGAAAAGGCCGCTAAAATATTGTTCGGCCTCATTGCAGATATCTCTAGTAGAAGAGACCACCTCCCCCCTATCAGTTACCAGAGAAGTAAACACATTACCATGATGCCTAGCTTTGATTGAATTGAAGAAGAACGTTGTGTTCCTATCCCCCTCTTGCAGCCAATCAATCCTTGCCTTCTATTTCCAAAAAATCTCCTCTCTCAGTTCCCATTCCTTGAGGGTCCTTACCGCCTCCCCTTCTTTCCTCAATAAAGCCTCAGTCAAGCCCTCTCTCTAATCAGTCTCGTGACACCATTCAGCTCCTCCTGCGCCCTCTTTTTTTCCTGAAAGATGTTCCCAAAGCTCTGCCTATTCCATCTCTGCAACTGATATTTGATGAATTGGAGCTGCTTAGCAAATACATACATCGCTGTCCCAAATGGAGGGCGGCCCACTCTCCAACATTCAGAGATACGGCCATACAAATCCTGGTCTCGCAGCCACATAATCTGAAATTTGAAGGGTGGCTTCTGTTGTTTGACCACTGAAGAGATGCTGAACCTGATTGGCCAATGGTCTGAACCTCGCCAATCTAAAATCTCAAAACTGAGCATCCACCTACCCCCCACCCAAAAATAGGATGCCATAAATCTGTCGAGCCGCTCCGCTATAAAGGTGTTATCCAACCTCATGTTATTCCATGTGAAGCACCCATTGCTTGGTTTAATGTCTACCAGATTAAGTTCTATCATCTTTTCATTAAGAAAAGAAGAAGATGGTTCTAATTTGATACTTCCACCCCTTTTTTCTGAGAGATCCATAATCACATTGAAATCCCCTGCTAGGATCCATGGCAAATAAGGGAACTCCTACGGACCAACTGAATGTTATTCCACACAGCGATCTTACCTTACAAATCCATGGGGGCATAGATGTTTGACAACATCACATACTCCCCTAAATCCACACACAAGGCTACCATAGATAGCAGTTATCTGAAGGCCATCTAGACCATCGGTGTAACCTTCTTCGGATCCCAAAAACATGCCAAGCCACCTGCAGCCCCGTTAGCCCCAATGCATTGGTAGGACCCCTGACCCCATATCCTTGGGGCTATATCCATCATATACTCAACTGACACTTTGGTCTCTTGCATGAAGAGAATGTCTAGATGTTGACCTCTGACTAACTCCTGAATAGCTTTTTGTCGAGGGCCGCTATTCAAGCCCCTAACATTCCGTGATATCGTAATCATTTTGAGGGCAGCTGAAAGTGATCATCCAAGGTCTTCACCAACCCTGATTCAACCAAATTCTCCCCAATCATCTTAATTCACTCTATTTCCTTCCTTCTGCCCACTTTCCCACTTTTTTTTTAGCCTCCTTTTCTGCTATCCTTTTGTTAAATCCCCAGGCTAGGGGGAGTTTTCCTACGCTTTTCCTCCTCCTCCAATCCTGATTGTGACGCCTTATCTCTATCTGACCCTACTTGATATCTCCCTTCAATCAATTCTACTAAGCTTTACACTTTTCCTTGTCCCTCCACCGTCTCAGTTAAGGACGCTTCACCTATTTCCTTCGACGGCAAAGAGACAACCTGCGCCACCTAGCCATCCTCCTCCATTAGCGCCTCTCCAACAACTAGGCCTGGATTAATTTCCTGCTGTCCCAACTCCTCCAAAATCTCAAATCAGTTAAAGGAGTCTGCCTCTTGCCTCTCCAAGAAGGTCTTCTTATATCCCTTATTTCTACTCCTAGTCTTCGCCTACATGAATCCGTCTGGGTCCTTCCTCCCGCCCCCTCCAGTCTCTTTCCTTTTTTCCTCAGCTATTGTCCTGTTCATGGGAGGCAAGGGAGAAGGCTATTGTTCATCCCTTGAATTTTTTGGGCATTTCCTTACCAGATGTCCGTACTCATGGCATAGACGGCATCGAAAGGGCAATGTCTCATAATCCAATTGATGTATCCATGAGTACTCGCCTGCACACATTTCCACCGCATCTGGTAACGGCTTGCTTAAATCAATCTCTACACATATTCGGGCTTATGTCATGATCTTCTTTCCTAGAGTTTGTGAGGATAGCCCCACCAGTTTTCCTATTAATGAAGCTATCATCACCAGGAAATCCTCCCTACAGCATTCCATCGGTATTCGTGGGAGGCGCACCCACACTGGCACCTTGTTTGGAAGCTCCTCTGTAGGGTTAAACCCAGCATGCCACGGCTTCAAAAAAAGACCTGCCTGGTTATAAAAGTACGGCCCACCTTCAAACACCCTATTTCTATCCTCCAAGCAGTTGAAAGTAACCATAAAAAAGCTGTTAGCCAGCGACATCAGTTCCATTTCCCCTACCGTCTCCCACACCCTATGAGCCCAGCTTTCTAAAAATGGTACAGATACTTTCAATCCCAAGAATTTGCAATATAAGGAATGTTTGGAGAAGTACTCAACATCCTCCTCTATCATTTTATAAGGGATAACCAGTTTCGGTCTCTCATTGCACCTTTCCAGGCACCCATTTACCTTAGAGATTCTTGACCCTCCTACTGATCCACTGCCCTACGCCCTTGGGTACTACTATTCATCAATCACCTCTTTCATTCTTACATCTTGCACCTGAGAGCTTCTGTATACAACTTCCCTGAAGCTTCTTTCCCCTCTAAAATTCTTCTGACCCTGCTGATCCATTTCACCTATTCAGCCCAGCTCTTCTTCCTCCCAGTTGCCTCTACATTTTCCCCTACCCACCTAACGTCCTACTGCACCTACAAACACCCAATGAAAGGCTCCCACTAGCTAGGGCACGGCTGCCCTAGCTAAACCGCGCGTTGCAGTGCATGCCCGAGTTCACCATCGCATTCGGTTTCTAGTCATTAGGTCACTTAATGTTCGCTATTTTCTGATTTTATTATGCAAGTAAAAAAATAAAAAAAAATAGAGGAAAAATTAATATGTAATTTATTCTAAGATTTTTAAGGTTTTTGTGTGTAAATGAAGTAAGTCAGGCTCACCAAATGATTTAACAATTTTGGGAATATTAGAGTATTATTCCTAATTTAGTTAAAAGGTCTAAATAGTAAAATTAGTAAATAAATATGAAATAATTAAGCTACTAATTTGTGTAAATTAGATTTTAATTTTGACCTTTCTAAAAATAGTAATAATATGGGAAAAAAGACTTAGTTGAAAACTAGCTAATACAACTGAGACAGAGTCTGAGATTCACTATGCAACACTGGGACACTATCAAAAACTGAGATCTAACCTTTAATTTATGATTGGATAAGAGTGAAAAAAGTGGGCAAGGGTGGAATCAGTATTTTAGTCCACCTCTACCACTATTGTTCTAAGGATATTAGCTTTTTGGGTTTTATTCATCAGATCTATGTGACCTTGTCTGTGAAATTTCAATAGCTACAATTCTGTAGAGCTCCTTGTAGAGTAGATTTTCTCTTCACACCCTATATTTTATTATGATTTGACCCATTTTAAGAAAGAAGGGGGTTTAGTGTGTGTAAGATTCATTGAATGTGTATCCACACCCCTTGTGTGGGCACATTGCCTATATACCAATACTCTGAAGAGGGATTAAACCATATGTAGTTCTCCCACTTGATGTGCTTTGTAAAATAGTATGTATGAAGATGCAAAAATGCTAAATTGTATGTGCTTTATGTGGCTAGGGATTGGTGTAAGGATCTGAATAATCTTGTAAGTATATTGGTTGGTTGTATGTAGAGAATAGGGAAGATTGCTTGAGTAGTCTTCCTTGTATTCTTGTTTGCTTAGTGATATTTGATAACCCATTCTAAATATTAATTGAATGGGATTTTATAGGGATCTATTGGTCATGGGTTGAATGTGCTTAGATTAGGCCAACAAAGATAAGGATATGGAACTAGAAGGAATTAATTGTTGGGGCTAAAATTTCACTTGGATAGGAACGTTGAAAGTGGATAAGAGTGGCACTAGTGCTATAGTCCAAGTGTGGCACTATTGTCTTAAGTTGATGGAATGTGGGGGGATGGATTATTCATGGAAAGGGGGTCTAGTTCAGCTAGGATCAAGTTTGGAAGATTACGGATAACTAAGAATCATTGAAAATATGCCTACGAAGGTCATGAGAGCAAGCAAGAGGAACCTAATGGGTTGGGTGTCATTAGCCATGCTCAAATTACCAATTTTTGCATTTTATATGACTACAAACAATATAAAATATCATAAATATGGATACCTATATAAATAATTTTTGGAAATAATATATACACCTAGATATATCTTTTAAATAAATCTTATGTCTGACAAGCATTAAAATTTAACCATCTCATATGGTAGAAAACATCAATAGTGAGTTGGTCTCAAAATGAAAAAATTACTTTGAAAATTGACATAAAAGTCACCATTTTTATTAGTGAAGAAAAAACAAAAAAAATGTTATTACTTTTTGGCATCTATGAGACAAAAAAAAAATGTATACTATTTTTGAATGTAAAACTTCATCCATTGTAAAAACAAGGTGATGTAAGAATTATTTGTTCAATTGATATATAATATTTGTAAAGATGGAAAAGTATGTAATGTACCTAGATAGAGGTATAATATTATAATAGTAAATAGTAATGAATAGTAATAATAATCCCACATGCATAGAGAGGTAGAGTGGGCTAGATTAGAATAGTATAACTAAGAGGGCATAGCCCATTATAAGATGATCAAAGAAGAAGAATTGTAATTAAGTTTTCTCAAAGGAGGTATCATCCTTGAAGTGGCAAGTGATTCATAGTGGTTTCTTCCATAAAAGGAATACATTTTTAATATACTCAGTATTTTTATGATCTCTCATCTGGTCTCAAAGTGTTTTCCAAGGTCATTTTCATGATCATGATTTCTATTTCAAGCACATTTGGGAGCTTCACAGAGAAAATATAAGAAGTGCATATATATGTTTTTTGTCCTAAACAACTTGACTATACATTTTCAAATTACTCTCAAAAAGTAGTGAAGCGATACAAACTATTTTTGGGTTTTGTGCATCTTATTTCTAGCTTTCTAGAATAGATTAAATTTTTTATTTTCTTTAGTATTTTGAATGTTATGATTTTAGTGACTATGTCTTTTGTAAAACAAAAAACAACTATTCTTCTACATACTACTCAAACAATAATGAATCACACCAAAAATGTTTTAGGTTTTGTGTGCCTCTATCTCATCTTTCCACAAGTTTTAAATTTCATTGAGTATTGTATAAGTTATCATAGTTTTAGTGACTATCTCTATTGTAAAAAAAGAAAGAAAGAAAAGAGGTCAATGGAAGTCTTTGTGTAAGGATGCATTTTTAGTTGATCTTACATCCACGTAATTATAATCATGGACCTTCATAGTTTATCTAGAGCATTGATGTACCTTCATCAAACTAGCATAGCTAGATAATATCGAATAGAGTTTGATAAATTCATCAATCTAGCTGATGACCTATCTAATGATTTCTATCAAAGATGCTTCATCAACAGACTTCAAGATGAGATTAAAGTAGAGGTTATAATGTTTCAACCTTAATATCTAATAGAAGAATGGGGCTTATCTTTGCTCATAGAATATCACATCTACTACTATCATGGTGAGACACCTTTATTTTTGTGTCCCTACACAACACCACCTTTTCAAGCCATCAGTAAACCAAACAAGGATCTTGTTTTGGATGCACCTCAGTAGGTTCTAAATGAGCCCATTCAAGAAATAACCATGCTTGAATAGGCCCTTGATGAGCCCAAACTGATAATCATAGAGCCCAAGTAGGGAATCAAATCTTTAAATCCCTCAAATAAATATTCTAAGGGGGATGGCATGTTGGCTCACCAAGAAACACATTTTGTACGCCCTTGTTTTAAATTTTAGGTGTTGATTATCAAGATTCAACTTTCAGTGATCAAATCTAACCTCATATTTCAAGCTAAGGTTACTCCATCCATCGATCTCTATGCACTTCACCCTCATGTTGTAGTTTTTGAGTTCACATTGTTGTTGTACATGCTCACATCCCATCCTAGAATAAGAAGTGTAAGCCTAAATAAATGCATGTTCAGGCCTCCATTTGGTTAGCATCATATTTTATTAAGTAACTTTTATCATGTTTCGAGGGTGAAACATTTTTAAGGGGTATGGAATGTAATGTACCTAGATAGAGGTATAATACTAGAATAGTGAATAGTTGTGAATAGTAATGAATAGTAATAATAATCCCACATGCATAAAATGGTAGAGTGGAATAGATTAGAATAGTATAAATACAAAGGTATAACCCATTGTAAGATGATCAAAGAAGAAGAATTGTAATTGAGCTTGCTTAAAAGAGGTATCCCCCTCGAAGTGGCAAGTGATTCAGAGTGATTCTTTCCATAAAAGGAATATAATTTTAATATATTTAGTATTTTTGTAGTCTCTCATCAATGTAATGTACCTAGATAGAGGTATAATAGTAGAATAGTGAATAATAGTGAATAGTAATGAATAGTAATAATAATCCCACATGTATAGAATGATAGAGTGGGATAGATTAGCATAGTATAAATAAGAGGGAATTTCCCATTGTAAGATGATCAAAGAAGAAATTTAATTGAGCTTACTCAAAGGAGGTAGCTCCCTTGAAGTGGTAAGTGATTCGGAGTGATTCTTTCCATAAAAAGAATATAATTTTAATATATTCACTATTCTACTATTATACATCTATCTAGGTAAATTAAAAAATAACAAACATTCATTTTTCATCATAGTTTTTGTACAAAAATGCCTCTTGTAATAATATAAACAATTTTTTTAAAATAATATTCACATATTCATATTTTTTAAATTAATTTGGAATCTCATAAACATTAAAATTTAACCATCTCATTTTATCACAAACCTTAGTAATAAAATTATTTATTTAATGGCAAAAACAACATCAAATGCATCAATTGCATCAATAGAGAATTTACAAAAACAAAAAGTAAAAGTAAAACTAAAATTTAGACTTTAATTTTGAGTTCACCTTTATATGAGGAGGAAAAGTGGGTGATGAATCAACAATTTGTTCAATGGTAAAAACTTTACTGATTACCTCTACAAAAAATTTATCAAATAAAATATACAGGTATTGCCTATATAAAAACATATTTCTATTGATGTAATATGACTAACACATTCAATGCAAAGTTAACCAAAACATTCAATATAGGCTCACACGAGCACAATGATGGATTCCATCAATGGCTCATCAACTTTATATATATAATAATATATATTTAATTAAATTATACAATTACCATGTATCATATGTCCATTGACTTAAAAATCTCCAAAATAAAATACAAAATAAAAGTCCAATCATAAATTATATTTTTTGAGAAAATATAGAAGAAAAATTATAATTTAAAAGCTATAACCGAGACTATGATGTGTCAAGGCAAGAAGGACTCAAAATATACCCACAGGATAATAAAATCTAAGAAATCAATAATAGAGAAAATAAATGAGCATCAAACACATAATAAGACTTAAAATAAGTAGAGGGATACATATTTCTAAATAAAACACCCAATATTAAATATTATTATCAATTTTAATTCAGTTTTATGCTTGTAGATGTATAATCCTTATTTTTCAAATTTCAATGTATTTTTTTTGATGAAATATATCTATATATTAACTTAATAGAAATATATAAATAATTCACAAAAAAATATAGGCTGTATGACAACACGCCACATAGTCACACTCGACAAAGCCTAGGAGTCAGAAATATATGTATCACTAACAACTAGGCAAAGCCTAAGAATAAGTCACATAATAAAAGGTAACATTAAATAGAAAGAGCAAGGCCAAAAGGAGGAGGATCCATATCATTAGGTCCATAACCTGAGCTTGGCAAATCATTTCCATCTAGAATAGGCTCCCAACTAGTAGCTTGTACAGTGTCCCTGTCATCATCTTCTTGATGTGTCTATGAGGGTGAAATGGCAAAAAAAAAGAGTAGATAACTTTTCTAGCACATTTGATTAGCCTCTAGGTGGTGCCCCCCATGCATCTAGGCAAAGAGGAGGAGGAGCATCCTAGCCATCCTACCCAATAGGGGAAGGAGATGGCAACTTCCACCCTCATTGCTACCCAAGATGGGTCATGTGCTAGTACAGGGTGCCATTTGAGAGCATCACTAAGAATAGTTGTGATGATGCCCACCATGAGGTGGTAGAACCACTCTATCCTCCAGTCTAAGATCCCTAGGTAGAGATAGTATAACCTAAGCCATTACACAAGGAGCATCTCCCCAGTGTGAGAGGAGATCCTGAAGGTGCCCAAGCTCTATAGCCACTTTATTAGATTGAACTTGACTCTATAAAAGAACATTAAAGATTATATAGGACTTGTTTAAGGTATAAATATTACAATCAGTAGAAGCATTAATAAATACACAATTATTTCTTTCTTTCCAAAGTTAAAAGAGAATCTCCACTTTGTAAGTATGTCAGACTTGTGTATATTTGAAGGGCATCACGGTTTTATCTCCAAAGAGGATGTGCTACCAAAGAAAATAATTATACTAAAAAGGATTTAAGATATTATGAATCTAAGTCCAAACCCTTTGAGCTTTGGAATAGTACTAGAAAAGATGAAGAAGTGTCTCAAGGTGACCACATAAAGGGCAAGTAGGCAGGTAAACTCCTAGCTATATGAGTCTCTATCAATGGGTAAGCCTTGGTGTAGTATACACCAAGTAAAATGAGTAAGCTTAGGCTCCACACAATCCCCCCATACATTGTTAAAGTGAAAGCTCCATGTAGTAATAGATGAATGCAACTCCCAATGGGCATTAATCTTATCCACCATGGGCAAATGGGGGGTGAGCCATCCATAGACAAGTTGAGGAGTGTAGTTGTGAAAGGGTGTCTCCACATACCACTTCCAGTCCTTCCACCATGGTTGAATGGAGTGAATTGAGATTTTATGAAGCATGGAGAGCAACACAGCATTAAGTATCTCCTGGTAATATTCTTCGTCTACATTGGTGAACCAAAATTTGGCTTTCATCTCTTCCCAAGATAGTCAAGAGTGAGTTTCTTATAGTAGATATCTTGGACGGTATGAGTTACCATTCAAAAATACTTGAGAGAGTTGATATAAGGGACTTCTACTGGGGACACTTCATTTAGATTAAAAATAGGAAACCACCAAAGTGAGTGGATCTTAGTAGATATCCCATTACATAATCCTAAAACATTCCATAAAGGCCATGAATTAATATTTTCCAATGCCCTCTAGATGATTTTAGCTATAAAGGACCCTATGATTTGGATGGGAGACTTAATGAAAATCAAATTCAGGAAGTTGAGTCCTTTATATGATTTCTTGCCCTTAGGCAAGCCTGAGGAGATACAGTATTTAAATAACACCTTCTAATCTTATTGGCCCTCAATGGCCTACATAATCTATTTGGCACATAAGGTAGTTCCTTACTGGGTTATGTTAATGATCCCCATCCCTCTGGCATCATGCATGAGGTAGAAATATTCCTATGCCACCCTATGGAATCCTTTACCTTGGGGAGAATTGGCCCAAAAGAAATCTCTGAGAAAATTTCCAACTTCTGGTAAGATTTCTTAGAAGGCACCCAACATGATGAGTTGTATACATGGGTAGTCACAAGAATTTTTAGCAGATTTGAAATTTTATTACTAATGAAAGAGACTTGGTCACCAGTATTCTAGCTTCTTAGCAACTCTGTTAACAACATATTACCACAACAAAGGTGGTGAATAATCAAAATTAAAGGGGATACTAATAAATTTAAATTTTTCATCATGTTGGATCCACTTCTAACTAAATTTTGAAACCCATGTGGGTAAAGGGAGGTAATATTATTGGTAGCAATGAGTTTTCTACCATTGGATGTTGGAGCTAGAGGCCAAGCAGAAGGTGTCAAGACACCACAAGGCATTTTCCACATTGGATTAATCCTCAATGAGAGTAAGGAAGGATTCATCTACAAAGTGACCATTAATCAATTGCATATATTTTTACAAGTTTACAGCATCTGGAGAGAGATAAATTCCCTTAACAAGGCCCTTACCTTTGGCATTACTAAGAAGATATCCAAAACCTTCAACAACAAACACATACAAGGCAAGAGCTAAAAGACAACCTTGACAAATTGAGTGGAATAAGCCAAACTACTCAGAGATGACTCCATTAATGGAGAGGACAACTAAGGCATCTACAAAAAGCATCTGGATGGTTTGGATGAAGATGGGTATAAAGCCTAGTTATTGAATCATGGCTAGTATGAATGGCCATTTTGTCAGGACTTAGGAAGCACAATTAATTACCATATACAAGCAACTAAATGCGGAATTAACCAGAAGTAATAAGTAACTAGAAACTAGAAACAACAAAGAATTTGAGAGACAATACACAATCTTGTATTCAATACTCTTCAGAAAGAAATACAATAAAGAAGTGCCACAGTCTTCTTCCCACACCTCAAAGGCTTCCCACACACCTAGGGCATAAAGATATTCTCCCTCAAGAGCTCACTCTCTCTCAATTACGATCACAACAAACAACTCAAGCACAGAGTTGTTGTTCACCTCCAACCAGTCAGTATCAATACTGCCAGTACCAAGCACTCAAAAGTACTTCAAGTAGATATCCTTAATCTTGCAATAACCTACAAATCAACCTAATCTTACTTACCATGTAGATCTCTCCTGATCTTGCACACCTTGCAGATCAACCTGGTCTTGCACAACCTACAAACCTAGATCTTAAAATTGGAAGGATCTCTTCCTTGTCCTTGCCTTAATTACAATACAGCCCATGAGTCTCTTAAATAAACCTCATGTAAACAATAATTAGACTTTCTTAATTATAATAATTAGACACGCAACTAAAGACTATAATTAGCCTTTAACATGCAAACTAGTCGTTCAACAAACTAATTGTTTGTGCAACAAATAGTTCTGGAATGCATAGGCGATCAACATCGATCCTTGTTTGTCAGGGGATGACCGACGTCGGTCGATCCCTGACTGATGTCAGTTGCTCTGCACACTGTATATGACTGACGTTGGTTGATCAAATTGATGTTGATTGCTCTACAACTCAGTATCCTCCTCCATTTGCATCAGTGAAGCTTTTAGCTCCACAACCTAACAATCTCCCACTTAGAGATAAATAGTTACACCTGTACCTATACCTATACACTACCTAATTTGTTTCCTAGCTTGTATTCCTCTTCAAGTTCAATCTTGAAGACCAACCACCACACATCCTATGGTGCAACACCTGTCAACCAAGTAACTTGCCATATCTGATTCTACGTACCCATGTAGAGAAGTGCTTAACCCTGCATCGCATGTATACCTGCTGCTAGTCCCTCTCAGATACCTGAGACTCCACAGAACCACTTTCTAGTGCTTCTTTCCTGGATTGACCACAAACTCATTGACAACTCCCACTGCTTGGGAAAACTCAGGTCTAGTACACATGTACTTAACCTCATCATGTGATTGGGGACACTGCTCTGTTAACTGTCCATCCATAGGTGTGCTAATCAGTTCTTAATCCTACATCTTAAACCTCACCACTACCTTATTCACACAATCATCCTGAGACAACATCAACCTGTGACCTTCCTTGTCTCTAGGAATACTCATGCCAAAGAATCTTGTTGCTCCTAGATTTTTCATGACATACCTCTGAACTAACTTTACCTTTAGCTCAAAAACTCCTTGCACGTGTGACCCTGCAACAAGCATACACACTACATATAGTAATAGGATAATGTAGCTAATATTATCCAACCTGGTAAAGGAAACACAACGGTTACCATGACATTGACTAAAGCCCTGCTTTGTCATCCCCCTGTCAAACCTCCATTGTCCTGCAGCCTGTTGAAGACCATATACCCTGGCCTTCCATCTCACATGTCCATTTTCTCTCTTCTTTGACCTAGGAATTTTTTCATCTTTTAGTGCTTTCTCTCTAGCTAGAAACTCTACCAAATCTCTCGTTTGGTTCTCTTCCAAGGAATCAACTTCCTCCTTCATGCCATGCTCCCACTGTTTCCTAGATTCTACCTGCTCTGCTTCTTTAAAACTTCTTAGTTCTTGACCATCAGTGAATAACAAGTAATCTAAAGAAGGGGAATAATAAATTTGAGGCTTACTTACCCTTTCAATCCTCCACATGGGCATTTGAGACTCCTTGACAGCTTACTATCTGCCCAAAATCTATTCTGACAGTGACCGATGTCGGTCACCTCCTAGCCTGCACCCGACCGACGTCAGTTCCATGTGACTGACCTAATTGCCGACATTAGTTCCCTAACCAACACTGATGTCCTTCTTGCTGATGTTGATTCCTCTCTTACCAACATCGGTCTTCACCTGTCCGACACCACTGACTCCTCTGGTCTACACATGACCGATGTCGGTGCCTATCTGTTTGATGTCGGTTCCACCTGACCGATGCCAGTACCTGTGTTTTCTTGTGAGTGATGAATTTTTACCTGCGAGATTACTTTGAATCATCCCTTGTTCAAACTTCCCTACTCAGATTTATTTATCCCCTATGACTGATCTCTGTCTTTCATCTCCTCCTTGAACACCAAGGCTTTCATGTTCTTGTCAAAAACATCAGATTTCCTCTTTGTGCAATAGACCTAATCCTTTCTTGTAGCTTCAGTATCAAGAAACCTCACTTTCTTTTGTTGCTTACAGAAATCTCAATCTATGCTATCCGGATCTGAACTCTTACCCTTTGACTCAAGAACATGCATCTCCTTATTCATGTGACCAAGCCTATGAAGCCACATCTTCAAATCTACAGCTGAAGTAGATAAACCAGAAGGAGAATCAGTAATACAAGTAGATAGATAAAGAGTACCTACTTTCTTACCTCTTGTTAAAACAAGTGCACCCTTGGACACTTTCCAAGATTCCACTATGAGAGTTACTGTGCATCTCTCATCACCCAAATTTCCTACAAAAATCAAATTCTGCTTCAGGACTAGGATATGCATGACCTCCTTCAACACCCATGTGTTGCTTGTCTACAATTTCAGCTGCACTTCCCCTTTGCCAACCATCTGACAAGGCTTACCATCCCCTAAATAAATCTCTCTAAAGTCTCCCTGGACATACTCATAGAAAAATTCTCTATTTGGGGTTGCATGGAAAGAGGCACCAGAATCTAAAACCCAAGATTCCACTTTATCCAAGGAACATACAAGAGCATCTTGTATAACAATACCTGCAACAACTGCTTCTTCATTTCCTTCTTGTTGATCTTCAACCAACCAACAATCTTTATTTACATGCCCGTTCTTTCCACAATTCCAACAGATTTTCCTACTGGGCCTGGATCTAGATCTCCTACCTATCTTTGACCTTGATCTCCCTTACTCAATCTTCTCTCTTTGCCTTCCCCTGCTTTCAACACTCAAAGCATTCCCTGATGATTCACTTGTGCTTTTCCTGTGAATTTCTTCATTCAAGATTACACTAACAACATCATCCACTTTCAAGATATTTGAAGCAGACATAGTATTACTAACTGCCATTACCAAACTATCCCAACTTTTAGGTAATGAGCATAATATTAAGACAGCCTTAAATTCATCATCAAAAACAATATTGACTGAAACTAACTGATTTACTAATCCATGGAAATCACTAGGATGACTATGTACCGATCCACCTTTCTGCATTTGCAAATTAAATAATTGCTTCATAAGAAATACCTTATTCGAAGCTGAGGGTTTTTCATATAAATTTGCCAAAGATCCCATCAACTCTACCATCGTCTTAGCCTGTGATAAGTTGGAAATCATAGACGATGCCAGACTCAACCTTATAGTTCCTAGAGCCTTCTGATCAAGAACATTCCATTCCTCATCTTTCATATCTAGGGGCTTGCTTGCAACCCCACCCAATGGTAAGTATAGATCTTTCTGATACAGATAATCTTATATCTACATCCTCCGTAATTGATAATTCGTGCCATTAAATTTCTCCATTCTTAGCTTACTTTCTTCTGCCATTGCTATACTCCCACTCAATCAGAAACCCCTGAGAGTGACCTGTAATCAAACACAAACCTGCTCCCTACAACCTTAGCTCTGATACCACTTTGTCAGGACCTAGGAAGCATAATTCATTACCATATACAAGCAACTAAATGTGGAATTAACTAGAAGCAATAAGTAACTAGAAACCAGAAACAACACAGAATTTGAGAGATAATACACAATCTTGTATTCAATACTCTTGAGAAGGAAATACAATAAAGAAGTGCCACATTCTTCTTCCCACACCTCAAAGGCTTCCCACACACCTAGGGCATATAGATATTCTTCCTCAAGAGCTCACTCTCTCTCAATTACAGTCACAACAAACAACTCAAGCACAGAGCTGTTGTTTACCTCCAACCAGTCAGTATCAATATTGCCAATACCAAGCACTCAAAAGTACTTCAAGTAGATCTCCTTAATCTTGAAACAACCTGCAAATCAACTTGATCTTACTTACCATGTAGATCTCTCCTAATCTTGCACACCTTGTAGATCAACTTGGTCTTGCACAACCTACAAACCTAGATCTTACAGTTGGAAGGATCTCTTCCTTGTCCTTACCTTAATTACAATACAGCCCATGAGTCTCTTAAATAGACCTCATGCAAACAATAATTAGACATTCTTAATTACAATAATTAGACACGCAACTAAAGACTATAATTAGCCTTTAACATGCAAACTGGCCATTCAACAAACTAACTGTTCATGCAACAAATAGTTCTGGAATGCACAAGCGACCGATGTCAGTCCCTGTCTGTCAAGGGATGACCGATGTTGGCTGATCCCTGACCGATGTCGGTTGCTCTGCACACTATATATGACCGACGTCGGTTGATCAGATCGACGTTGATTGCTTTGCAACTCAGCGGCCTCCTCCATTTGCATTAGTGAAGCTTTTAGCTCCACAACCTAACACATTTGATGGAGTCATAAGTTTTTTCAAAGTTAATTTTAATGAATAGAGCTTATTGTTCAGACCATCTGGCCCAGTTTGTCCCTTCCCAAATTGAAATAATGTTATCCAAAATATAAAGGCTTCTAATAAAACCTATTTGTTATAGACACATGATGAGAGGCATCGTATTACGTAGCTGGATTGCCAATGCCTTGGAAATGATTTTATATGAGACATTCAGGAAGGCGATGGGTCACCAGTTACAAATCAACTCAAGATCTCCCTGCTTAGGTATGAATTTAATATTTCCTTTATTTATATTTTTACCTAGTGAATGTGAGTAAATTTAAGTGTATTGGTATAAAAAAAATCTAATTTTTAGTGAATAGTTGTTGGTTTAATTAGTGAAGTTGCTTAGTTCACAAAGAGCCTACCAAGGATCAATTCTTGTTACTATCAAAACCCCTCAATCCTTGGTTCTTAACTTAAGATCACTGCATAAAGTAGTGATTCATAAACAAAAGCTTCTTATTTTAATTGTTAAATATTATTGAATTATTTTTATTTAATTATATTTTCATTATAAATATAAATATTATTTAATTATATTTTTATTATAATAATAAATATTATTAAATTGTAGAACTTTTGGAAAGAATGGTGTTTTACAGATGCGATGGATTCAAACCCTACAAAGCTGAAATTCAAAGAGGCCATTTATAACTCGCTTAATTCCAATTATGTGAATGGACATAGAGGTTTTCATCATCAACACCTCTACATGTTGAATTTTAATCTCTAGAAAACTAATTTTTGTGTATGAAAGCTACAAATAGATCATCAATTGTCAATCTCCATCATTTAGAGGTACAAAATAATATTGACAACCTAGAGAGGAGAGCCCTTCTTTGTTGCTTTATTGAAGGTTTTGAATGAATAGATTTAGTCCAAATCAAATTTATTTCTCTTTAAAATTGAAGCTATATATCAACAAAATTGTCCCAGAATTACAAGTTGTCAAATTATTTGTGTTGTGAGTGAAATTATTGATCAAAAAGTGTCTTGAATAGTTTTAAACTTGAAAATATATGCTTACTGATTTAAAACATGCAAGAAACTCTTTAATTGGAATTAATTCACTACAACCTTTGTGTGTAAAATTATTAAATAAATAAAGTTAAAATAAGTCTAATAAAAATAGAGTAAGACACCTAAAAATATGATAATTAACTAGATTGAAATTACTATAAACATTTGGACATCATACAAGAAGCCTCTTTAATAGTAAAGTCAAACATATAAATAGAAAGTCATCCTAGTCAACTAACTAGGCTAGTTAAAGTAAATTGACTCAAATTAACTTTAATTGAAGTCATATAATAAAAAAATCACATGATTCCTCTCCTAAAATGAGTGGATAATGATTTAAACTCAACTAAATATTCAAATATTGAACTATAGTTCACTAAAGTGAACTACAAGGAATTGGTAGTTAAGTGGCAGTTCCTTTTATTTTTTAGGAAATCATTAGATAGTGTCCCAAAATGATCAAAACACTAATTAAAGTCATATATAAATGAAATAACCTTCTAAAACACCTAAAAAATTAAAATATACTAATTCTAAAAATAGAACTCAAGTGCCCATATTGGCATCATACTCAACTTTTATGGAATTTTGTCCTACTTTGCAAAATTTAAGATCTTGGGCCTTTAAAACATGGACCATTGAAATGAAATTTTTTAATTTTTAGTTTAACCAAAATGGTGTTTTCTTATTTTATTCATAAATGAAGAGGATAGGCAGTGAATTTTCCAAAGAGGACCATAGTTCTTGGGTCATGCTAGTTTATTCATGAAGCCATGACATCCTTTATTTTGAGTAGAAGAAAAATTACCATTGGTTACAATGGTTTGGGTAAGACTCTTCATAATATCATCTAAATTATGTAACTATTAAGTATTAGCTGTAATTAGTAACACTTTGGGTAATTCTATGTTAGCTATTGATAGTATTGTTTGGTTTGAACATATTATCTATGCTAGGTTTTGTGTTCTTTTAAATTTCAATAATCCTCTACCTAAAAAAATCAATTTGTAATTCAGAGAAGGGTTTTGGGAACAAGAAGTTGACTATGAATATATTCCCTTTAGATGTAGACTCTATCATGAAAATGGGCACTTGGTCAAATATTGAAAAATCTTTGCCCTTAAGAACTCTAAGGATGTCACAAACCAAGAGATCTTTCAAGATCCCAAAAGGAATCACACCATTAAAATAAATAACCCCAGTCCTATCCCTTATTCCTCTAAAAATATATTTACTAATTTGGTAGTTGATGATCCCTTAGAATATGTTGACCTATCTATGGATATTGAAATTCTTGAAACTCAATTTCAAAAATCTTCTCAAATTGCCTAACATGATCTCAGGGATCAATTTGTTGATATCTCTATTTTTACCAATACTAAAGATAGTGGCATAAGTTACTTGAAAAAAAAATGCCCTCTTAAAACAAATTGGATTGAATTGAGAAACATGATTTATATTTGAAAGATTAGTTGGATGAATCCTCCATGCATGCCTTAGTCCCTTATTTTCAATATATTAGCGTCCCTTCTCTTATTGAACCTAATGGAACTAGTCAAGCGTCTAGCAAAAAATTGAAGATGGATTCCAATTAGAAGGTAGGAAGGACAACCAATGTAGCTCATATTCAAAAGGAAGGGAGAAAACTAGTTTTAATGGGGAAGGTGAAAGAGATTTCCCAATGTACAAGAATAATTTAACATGAAGTGCATCTCCTAGAATGTTAGGGGTCTTAAGGGTTGCCCCTCTAAGTGTAATGAAATTAGTAGACTGGTAAAATTCCATTATCCTCACACATTATTTCTTCAAGAAACTAAAGTTTTTAATGATAACATTCATATTATTATTGAGAAATTATGGCCAAGTTCTAATTTTCTTTCTAATGACTCTCAAGGTGCTTCTGGTGGTATTTCTTGTTTATGAAATCCTAAGGAAATTATGGTGACTAATTCTCTTATTGCAAGGGGATTAATAGCCATCCTTGCACACATTAGACACTCTAATTAAACTATCTTGTTTGTCAATGTTTACTTCTCTTCTACTTTGGAGGAGAAAAGAGGTAACAGAAAAGTCTAAACTGCATCATTTACCTTTTTCCCCAAGATTAGATTTTGATAAGGGGGGACTTCAATTCTATTACTTATGTAAAATAAAATATAGGTGGTAATAGGAAATTGGATGTTAGCTCCAATTTCATTTTGGAGTACATTTCTTCTCTTAACCTCATTGATATCAAGTCAGATAATGTGATGATGACTTGGTCTAACAGGGGATTGGAAAACACTAGTATTTCAAAGAGATTGGATAGATTCCTAATTTTGGAGGAGTTACTTGTCAGTGAAACAATTCCCAAGTCCAAAATACTAAAATAATGTTGGTTTGAATCATTTTCCTATTGTGATGGAAATATGGGATTCTAAACCTCCAAAACACCCCTTTCACTTTCTTCTTATGTGGCTTTGACATGCTGATATTAAACCCAAAACTCAGCATAGGTGTAACGAAGGTCAACCTCACCATGGTACTAAAATTTATAATTTTTCAAAGAAGCTCAATTTTCTTAAATCCAAACACAAGAAATGGAATTGGTAGGAATTAGGGTTTATTAAAATTGAAAATCAAGAAATAGTTGTCAAGTTGTATGAGGTTAATGAAATCATCCATTCAAGCAATATCACTGAAGATCTTAAAAATAAAGATCTTGATTTGATTAATCACATAGAGGAATGAAATTTAAGAGATGAAATTTTATGGAAGAAAAAATCTAGAATCACCTAGCTTTGAGAAGGGGAGAAAAACTTAGCTTTCTTTCATAAGATCCTTCTTATGTGGAGATCCCTCAATCATATTTCCTCTCTATAAAATGATAATGAGATGCTTGATTTCTCTTCTCAAGGTATTTTATACATTATGCTTAATATTTATTCTCATCTCTTTTTAGTGGTTTCTTTGGACTTAGAATCCCAACATAAGATTCTCAAAGAATTCCATCCATTGTCTCAAATGAGGATAATCATTCCTTTATTGAAAAAAATCTATGGAAGAGTTGAGAAAGTTTGTCTTTGGCATGCATAGGGGGGAAACCCTTTAAGCTAATGGGTTTCCTATTGAATTTTATCAGGGGTTCTAGGATATTCAATATGATATGTTAGACATTGTGAAAGAAACTAGATATGCTAAAGTTATTCTCAAGCAGATTTTAAAAAAATTATTGTCTTGGTTTCTAAAGCTCAGGTTGTCATGCATATTTGTGGTTTTTGGCCTACTTGTCTATGCAATGTCCTGTATAAAAGCATCACTAAAATTATGGTTAATAGATTGAAACCCCTTCTCCAAAAGGTCATCTCCATAGAGAAAGGTGGTTATGTTGTTGGTACACAAATTCTTGATGAGATTGTTTTAGCTCAAGAAGCCCTCCATTCTATGCAACTTCAAAATAATCCTACTATTTTCATCAAATTGGATCTTTTCAAACCCTATGACAGGGTTGATTGGGCCTTTATTTTGAGACTACTTCAATAATTTGGATTCTCTGAGGAGTGGATCCTTTGGGTTAAAGGTTGCATTACTTTGATTTCCTTTTCAATTCTCATGAATGGCACACCCACTGAGAATTTTTCACCATCTAGAAGCATATGCCAAGGAGATCCTCTTTCTCTAGGATATTTATTTATAATTATTGCTAAAATCTTGGGAATAATTACTACTAAGGGTAGAGATGATAGAACTATTGAAGATATTACTCCTTCTCATGGTGTTAATCCCATGACTCATTTGCATTTTGTGGATGATACATCTCTTATGGGAAAAAACTCAACTCAATAAGCTTCAAATTTTAATAAGAAGTTGTAACTACTTAGCAAGGCCATGGGATAGATTATTACTGAGGAAAAATCTAATATTTTCTTCTTTCATATGTCTCTTAAATGAGAGGCCTTGATTCTTGACAAGTTGCACTTCCAAAAACCTAATCTTTTGGTTCTCTACCTTAGCCTTCTATTAAAGGATCATAGATTATTAGATTTGGGATGGTTATTAGAAAAACTATAAACTAAAATTTCTAAATGGAATCACAAATGGCTTTCCATGGTGGGGCATAATTATTTAATCAAAAGTGTTTTTCAAGCTATTCCCATCTAATTTTCTTTGATTTTGCAGATCCCCAAACTCATTTTCAAAGATATTGATCAGATTTTCCAATTTTTTTTGTGGAGAGGGCCCAAGGAAGACAAGAAGTGGTTATTGGTGTGGTATTCTACACTATGCCTCCATAAACATGATGGAGGTTTGGGATTTCGTTCTTTTGACCTAAATGTCCAAGCTTTAGAAATGAAGATTTATTGGAGACTTCTCTAATCTCTATCCCAATTATTGGATAAAATTTTAAGAGCTAAATATGTGGGTAGTAAAAACATAGATCAAATTTTAGATTATCTCTTCCTCTTCAAGGCTCTCATCTTTTATTAGTTCTAAAAATTGGAGAAGTTCTCATCAAGAAAAAGCCTTTTGGATCACTAATAATGGGAAAACCCCCATTTTTGGACTAACTCATGGGATGGTGACCCCCACTCCTCCCACTTATTTTCCAATTCCCCCATTTCCACATGCTAAAGGAATGGTTTCATAAATAAAATTAGATAACTATCTCTAAGTATTCCAAGCATCCCAACAGAGACTGGGAGATTGATAGGTGATGGATTTTTCTAACTGATTAAATGGTTCATTATTCTATGATCATAGAAACTAACTTATTACTCTTAAAGAGAGAATCCTCTCTTGTTCTAATGATGAATATGTCCTAGCTTTGGGCATTCAGTGAAATGGTGAGTACATAACTACTGAAGGTTATCTATTTCTATCTTTATCTGGATCTCATCCTCTTTAAAATATTTTGAAACAACTTGGAGTCAAAACTTATGGCCTAATATTAGGTTTTTTACTTGGTTGTTTCTTCATGGAAGAGTCCTTACTCGATACCAATTAATGAAATAGAGCTACATTTAAAATAATATTTTTAAACCTTACCTAACTCCTAACGAATGATAGGCCACCAACAACATTTAATTCAGCCCCTTTCAAATTTTAATTTTGGAGCCCATTTTTGTTTTGTGGGTAAAAATATGTGGAGTAGGTGAGATAGCAGTCAGTAGAAGATAAAAAGGAAAAAGGGAATGTGTAGTAGAACATAGAATTCAATGTAGCAATAGCAGCCTATAGAATTTATAGCATCAAAAAGGAAAAATAGAGAAATCCATAGCTAAGAAAAAAAAGGGGAGAGCAGCATCTTAAAAAAGGGGAAATCAGATCAGTCCATAACAAAGGAAAAAAGAGAGAGTAGTAGATTGAAAATGGGGAAAATAGAGCAGTCTATAGCAAGGAAGAAGGAGAAGCAATAAAGGAAAGTTTTGATTTTTTTTATATGTTATTTTTAATAGAAACAACTGTATGTTCTTCTAATATATAAATATATGCATGTTTAGTGTATATTCCTTCATTCTCTCCCCTATTTTGTTTCAATCTGGTATTGTTTATTTTTTGCCCAATTGAGCTTGTAGATTTTGATCATTCTTTCTCTCTCCTACACAACCAATAGTGTTGTAGGTTTTTCTAACAACTAGCATCAGAGCTATTCATAAAATGCAGTCAGATTGTGAGTGTATTCAGACATGGCAACAGGAAGTTCATGGTCTTGGCAACAGCCCCTCATGTTTGATGGGAAAAACTATGATGTGTGGAGCATAAAAATAAATACAATATTCAACTCTCAAGAGCTATGAGAGTTGGTTAAAGCTAGGTACAATGATGTTGCATACATGGCTACCTTCAATTCTTTGACCAAAGCATAAAAAAAATGTGTTGAAGGAGAATAGGAGGAAATATGTGAAAGCACTCAGCTACATACAAATGGCTTTGGCTAACTCAATCTTCCCTAGGATATCAGTAGCTATCCATTCCAAGCAAGCATGTGATATCTAGAAAAATGCATATCAAGGGAGTGACAAGGTGAAGCTTGTCAAGTTGTAGCTCTTAAGGAGGGACTTTGAGACCCTAAAAATAAAATAAAATGAGTCAATAAATGACTTCTTCACAAGAAAAATGAACATAGTAAATCAAATGAAGACATGTGGTGATACCCTTGAAGACCATAACATCATTGAGAAGGTGTTGAGGAGCCTTCCAATTAGATTTGAACCTATAGTGGTTGTTATATAAGAGTCAAAGGATTTGAGGTAAATGACAATTGATGAGCTAATGGGTTCTTTGCAAACCCATACAAAAGATTGAATAGGTCAGTCACCTCCTCCCATGAGTAAGTATTCAAGACCAATGCCAATGTGAAAGGAAGGGGAGAGGATCAAATAATAGAAGAAGAGGAAGAACTTGTAGTAGTAAAGAAGGTGGAAGGCATGGCCATCAAGAACCATATGGAAGAGGAAGAGGAAGAGAAAAGAGTAGAAACACTTCTAGAGGTGGATCTATAGAAAGGTATGACAAGTCTAGCATCCAATGTTATTATTGCAAGAGGTATGGAGATTATGCTAGTTAGTGTAGAAAGGATTATGACATGAATAGGTAGAATTCTAATTTCACTCATACACAAGAGGCTGAACCAAATAGGAATGAGAAAGGAGGAAGCTTGTTTATAATATGCAACATTATCGAATAAAGTGGCAAGGAGACATGGTATTTGGATAGTGGTTGCAGAAACCACATGAGTGGGAACAAAGAGATGTTCAGCCAAATATATGAGACAATAAAATCATAGGTGAAGATGGTAAACAATGATAAGGTTCTCATCATGGATAAGGATAGCATTTCATACCACGCCAAGAAAGGTGACAAAAGGCAAATTCATGATGTTTACTATGTACCCAAGTTGAAATATAACCTTATCAACATTGGGAAACTTATAAAAAAGGGGTATAAGGTCAAATTTGAGAATGGTGAGTGCATCATATTTGATAGGAGTGGCTACAATATGAAGACAGCAGTAGTCAAGATGACAAGAAATTGGATGTTTCCATGGAGAATGCAAAATGAGCTCATAGCAACATTCAAAATAGTGATTTTAGATGAACCCACTCTTTGGCATCTTAGGTACAGACATTTGAGCTTAGGAGGATTGAACCTTCTTCATAAGAAGCACATGGTGAAGGCCCCACCCCTTATAGAATAACCAAATAAGGCATGTGAAGGATTCATATTAGGGAAGTAACATAGGAGTGAATTTCTCATGGGTAAGGCATGGAGAGCAAGAGCTCCATTAGATCTAATATATTCATATTTGTGTGGTCCAATGAAGACTCCCTCCCTATCCAAGATTATCTATTTCATAACATTCATAGATGATTATAGGTAGAAGATATGGGTGTACTTCTTGAAGAACAAATTGAAAGTATTTGAGACCTTCAAGCATTTCAAGGCCTTGGTGGAGAAGCAAAGTGATCATTACATAAATATTTTGAGGAAGGATAGAGGGGGAGAGTATATCTCCAATGAGCTCATGAATTTTTGCAAGGATCATGGCATAAAGAAGAAATTTATAGCCATGTATACACCTTATAAAAATGGTGTGGCCAAGAGGAAGGATAGGACCATCCAAGAGATGGCAAGGAGCATGCTAAAGGCAAAAGGTTTGCCTAATGATTTTTGGGCTAAAGCTATAGCAATAGTTATGTACTTGTCAAACATTTTTCCAATGAAGAGTGTAAGGTATGTAATGCCTTAAGAAGCATAGAGCAATCGGAAGCCAAGCATTAAACACCTTAGAGTGTTTGATTTTGTAGCATATGCACACGTGCCCAAGCAAAGAAGAATGAAATGAGATGACAAAGGTGAAAAGTGTATTTTCATAAGGTATAGTGACCAATCAAAGGCATATTGGTTGTATAATCCCATCACCAAAGATCTCATAATAAGCTAGGATGTTCAATTCATTGAGCATGAAGCTTGGGAAGAGAGACAAGGAGAAGAGCATGTTGAAACAAGGTCTAGTGGACTCTTCATTGAATCTAAAATAGTAGGTGGTACATCCATCAATGTACCAACATGGACCCCTATTTCACAAAAGGCTATTTCATCTAGCAGTAGTAGACATCAAGGAGGTCCAAGAGTTATTCATGAGTCAACATTGTCTTCCTCCAACTCAAGTCAACACCAAGTAAGGACAAGAAGCTTGCAAGAAGTTTATAAGCAATCTTGTAAGAATTCTATAAGAAATCAAGGTATGAGAAAAATGAGGATGAAACAATGAATTATGCACTCTTTCTATCAGTTGATCCAATCTACTTTGAATAAGTAGTCAAGGATAGCAAGTGATGTGAGGCTATGGATGAAGAAATACATGGCATATAGATAAATGATACATGGGAGTTAGTTGACCTACCAAAAAGAAAAGAGGTCATAGGAGTTAAGTGGGTATACAAGACAAAAACTACTCCTGAAGGCAAGATAGAGAGGCATAAGGCAAGGCTAGTGGTGAAGGTCTATAAGCAAAGGCTCAAATGTGATCAAAATGAAACATTTACACCTGTAACAAGGCTAGAAATCATAAAGATAATCAAAGCCATTGCTACCTAACACAAGTAGAAGGTGAATCAAATGGATGTGAAGATAGCATTATTGAATAGAGTGTTAGAAGAAGAGGTTCATGTTGGACAACCACCCAAATATGAGATTCTAAAGTATGAGAACAAAGTGTATAGACTGAAAAAGGCATTGTTGTATGGGCTCAAGCAAGCCCCAAGAGCATGGTACAATCATATAGACTCATACTTGTTGAGAAATGGTTTTAGCAAGAGTGCAAGTGAGCCTACACTATATATCAAATCATGCAAGGAAGGTATGTTTATTTTTGTATTGTATGTAGATGATCAAACATTCACCAGTAATGCAAACCAGTCCATTGAAGATTTCAAAAAAGCCATGAAAAATGAATTTGAAATGACTAATTTGGGCTTCTTGAAGTACTTTCTTGGGATAGAAGTCAAGCAAATAGATGAAGGCATATTCATATGCCAATCTAAGTATGCAAAAAATGTTTTATAAAGTTTTAAGATGTTGGAAAACAACCTTGTATTTACTCTAATTGAGACAAGCCTTAAGTTGTGCAAAGATGATTGCAGCAGCAATGTAGACCCCACAAGCTATAAGAGTCTAGTGAGAAGATTAATGTACTTGATTGAAACAAGACCAAATATCATGTATATAGTCAACCTTATATCCAAATTCATTGAGATGATAAAGGAGACACATTGGCAAGTAGGCAAGAGGATATTGAGGTACGTGAATAGAACAAGAAATTATGGTGTTTTGTATGTAGCAACATATGAGTTTTAGCTTGTTGGTTACAAAGAAATTGATTGGGTAGGTAGCCTTGATGACTACAAGAGCACATCCAAGAATGTATTTCATCTTGGGTTAGGAGCCATATATTGGGCTTTAAATAAAAAATCAATAGTGTCACTTTCTACAGCTAAAGCAAAGTATATAGCAGCAAATGCAACAACATGTCAAGCTATATGGTTGAGGAAGATACTTTTTAATTTGCATGAGGAGCAACAAGTAACTTATATAGTCTATTGTGACAATGTATCATCCATAGAATTATCAAATAACCCTATGTTTCATGGAAGGACCAAACACATTACAATCAAGGATCACTTCATTCAAGAGTTAGTTGAAAATCATGTCATAGAGCTTAGTTTTTTCAAGTTTGATTAGTAGCTAGATGATATTTTTTATAGTTCATTGCCTAAGGACACTTTCATGCACCTAAGAGGAAGGTTAGGGGTCGTAAATGTAGCAACATTAGGCCTACATAGTGTTATGATAGCTCTAGAGTCTTACAGCAGAACTACAGAGTTCATCAATCTAGCTATGGACTCCTATAGCAAATCTATGAACTCCATCAGAAAATCTACAGACTCCATTAGTAGAACTATGGACTCCTATATCAAATCTACAGACTCCTAAAAAAAACTATGGACTCCATCAATCTAGCTATGAACTCCTACAGAAAAACTACGGACTCCATCAGTCCAGCTATAGACTTCTACAGCAAAACTATAGATTCCATCAAAAAACTATGAACTCCATCAATAGAGCTCTGGACTTCAGTTATTAACCTCCAGGCATGCATAATAAGGATGCAGAAGCATTTGGTAAGTTAAACTGAAGTTATAAGGAGGTTTTAGAGACTAAGAAGGGTCTAACTGACCATGGTAGGAAGGTCAAAAATAAGGGGGAGTGTTAAAATAATATTTTTGAACCTCACCTAACTCCCAACAAATGATAGGCCACCAACAACATTTTATTCAACCCCTTTCAAAATTCAATTTTGGAGCCCATTTTTGTTTAGGAGGAAAAATTTGTAGAGTAAGTGAGACAATAGTTAGTCAAAGATAAAAAATAAAAAGGGGATGTGTAGCAAAACATAGATTTCAACATAGCAACAATAGCCTTTAGAATTTGTAGGAGCAAAAATGAAAAATAGAGTAGTCTGTAGCTATGAAAAAAAGGGGGAGAGAAACAACTTAAAAAAGAGGGAAAATAGAGTAGTCTGTAGCAAAGTAAAATAGAGAGAGAAACAGCTTGAAAAAGGTAAAAATAAAGTAGTCCGTAGCAAGGAAGAAGGAGAAGCAGTAAAGGAAAGTTTTGATGTTTTTTTGTATTTTATTTTTAACAACAGCAGCTATATGTTCTTCAAATATATAAATATATGCAAGTTTAGTGTGTATTCCTTCATTCTCTCCCCTGTTTTGTTTTAATCTTGTATTGTTTATTTGTTGTCCAATCGGGCCTATATATTTTGGTCATTCTCTCTCTCCTACACAACCAGTAGTGTTGTAGGTTTTTCCAACACTACAATGGTCCATTTAGGTCTAAATTATGTTGGAATCATGAGGAATCTATTTCTCATCTATTCATTTCTTGTCCCTTTGTCATTAATTTGTGGCATCAGTTAGTGTTTCTTTTATAGATTCCTTGGTTGGGTTTTACCTCGTTGATTCAACCCCTTCTGGATTGGAGTTGCTCTTTCTAACTTGATGTCTTTTCTAATCAGATTCTTTGGGTTGGGGTAACTTTCCTACTGTGGAACACTTAGAAGGAGTGAAATGCATAAATTTTTAAACAAAGACTCAATGATAGTGACTAGCTATGGCAGCTAACCTACATCAACGTTAGATAATTGATGATTAACATGGTGAAACACCCAAGTGTTCCCTCCCAAAAATGGACTCAAATTATTCGAAGGCTTTTCGTTGAGTCTTCTCCTTCTCATTTGCCAAGCGATACTCCTATATATCATCACTCCCTTCTCCCTATTTTTGGTTTTAATATTATCCATACTGATGGGGCCTCAAAGGCAAATCCCAACTATACCAACATCGGAGGTGTTGGTCATGGTCTTGATATGTCCACCATTTTTTTCTTCTCTAAAAGACTTGGCATCACTACTAATAACTTCCCTAAAGAACAAACCATTGTTAAAGGACTCACTGAAGCTTGGAAATTGAGGTGGAAGAATATATAGTTATTTGTTGATTCCAAGCTTTGATTCAATTATTGTCACAGCGTAGTCTTAACACCTCCAAGGATTGGAGAATTAATTTTTTTTTAACATAATCCAACGTCTTTAGAGCAAAATTGATAGGGTTATCTTCACGCATACTCCCGTGCAATATAATAAAAGTCACTTATGTGCTAGCGAATTGGGCTCTTGATAATTTTAAGGTGTAAGGTTATGGCCTTCCTCCTTTTTGGTGGCCAACTAAGATCAAAGACAAGATTTTAATCATGCTTGATTTGGATAGTAGTAACATTGACACTTCAAATCTCAATTAGTTGGTTTTCATTTTCTATTTCTGTTTGCTTTTGTTGATTTTTTTCTAGATCTTTAGGTAGTTTCCAATATCAGTCATGTTGGAAGCTTGATGGAACTCTCCTTTTTTACCACAATTTTTTATTGTATGAGCATCAAATAATCATTCTTGTTGGTATTTTGGATGGTACATGCACAATCCTAATTTTCTTTTAGCTAGGCATGCTCTTTGATCATATTGGAGGGGGTAGGGCAAGTGCAAGCCTTGGATGATTTTAGTAGAAACGATACCTCTACCTCCTTAAATCTCACTTGAATGTGGCATCTCTTTGAAAATATATATATATATATATATATATATATATATATATATATATATATATATATATATATATATATATATATATATATATATAAAATTTATTATATATATTTGAGTTGACTTAAAGCTCAATAACTTTAATTCTTAGAATTAAAATCCCAAGGTTAAAGTTTGGTCTCATATGTAAAGGGAGTTGTGTGGCATTCCAAACCTTTAAAAGGACTTTGTATTTCTTTTTTACAAAAGAGAATTTTAATAAAAGAGTGTAATCATAATTATCATGCATCAAATGGACGATGATTTTAAGATTTATGTTTCTATACTCATAATTAAAGATTAAATTTGATGGTTGTATGATTATATTTATGTTTTTTTGACATAAAATATAATTAATTTTTTTTCATACATTATATCAAATATAAGATATAATTTTAAATAAATAATTTAACATTTTAAAAAATTGTAATAAATATATAAATTATTTTTCTACAATTCTAACATTTGAAAAATGGTATTGAATAAATAATCACCATTAAAAAAGTTCGCAACATAAAAATTCGACCATCAAATCCAATGCCAACCCATAATATATTGGCTGGTTCAATGTCCATCCTTTAAGCAAACCTTCTAAATGGCGAGAGTTACAGTTGTTAGTGAAAGCATTGGTATCTACACTATAGAGGCTCATGAATCCCCAAACGTTAACCAAGTGAACTGCATTAATGAGAAAATCCACGATGCAGGTCGATAACTTGAAAAATAATGAGAAAATCCACGATGCAGGTCGATAACTTGAAAAATATCCCCCTTACAGCATTGAATCACTCGTCACACGTTATTACAATAAACATAAACAACCTACTTTGATGTACTACAAGACAATGAAAAATAACTGAACTATGGAATAACAATAGGAGCAGAAGGAACTGGGCGGCCATGATGCAACCATTCCCATCCTCCCTCTTCTATTTTACGAAAAAACCTGGGTCTCCACGGTCTGCCCTCACTCTCTCTTTCCTTGCTCAAAATTCTTTGCTTTTCTTCCACCATCTTCTTTGCTTCTTTTGCTCCTATCCAGTCTTTTTTTAAGATCCTATCACTCACACCTGACCAGACAATTGCTGATTCTGTAGGAGCCAAACCCTGTTAATACAATACAAAACGATTTTTTAAAAAAATTCTAATCCATTTCAATTTTCATTAATCTATCCGTAACTTTCGTCAAAACATTTCATACCCTTGCATTTTTTACAATGGGTGTCTTCAAATTTGTGATGATAACATTGGCATCATATAACAACCTTGTGTCACTACTTTCAACTTCCCTCAGAGTGACAGTCCTGCAAACAAACTAAAACTCTATGTTAAGTGTGAAAAATAATGGAACCCGTCTTTGTATTAATGTTGGCATGGAATTTTAAATGTAAACTAGGGTTACAGAGTGGTATTCGTACTGATCCCAATGGCCTTCCACTTCATATAATTCTTGTGCAGTAGATGTTTTGAATATTTTCCCTGTGAGCCTGGTGCTATCTCTTTTGAGTCCAAAGAGAGACTTAACTGTGTAATATAGCATGGCCTCTAATCCAGTCTCCCTGCAATGGATTGCCACAGGGCCAACCCACTCCATGCAAGGATTGGGAAAGAACCGAATTGATAGTTTCGGACAATTCATTTCATACTTCTCATCAAAGGCCAGTAGTTTGAGTATTCTCTTACCACTAATAGTTGTCTCGACTGATCCTCCTGCATGCATAGTTTATTGTTAGTCTCTTTTTATACTATTTCTATGAAAAAGCTTGATCCTCAGGGAGAATGAATTCAAAATCATTTTTTTAAAGAATTCTTTTATAAACTTAATACAAAAATGTCTTTTGATATCAAATGGGAGTAGATTTTATTTTAACAAAAATATCTCTCTATAAATAAATAGGAATACTTAAAAAACACAAACTAACTTAAATTAAATATTAAAAAAGTGTTCTAAAAAAAGATTAAATTATTTATTTATATATAGATTTCATGTTTTCACAATTCATATAAATAAATGAAGTTTGTTTTTCAGAATAATAATATGATAGATTTTTAATCTTTATGTTTCAGATCATTTTTCATGATTTTTTATCAGAAAAAAATAAGATGAGGAACAACAAACCTAACGTCTTTAAATAGGATAAAGAAAATGATTATTCAAGGTAAAAGAATGAAGTAACTGTTGAAAGCTCGTACCCCAAGTACCAGTAAACAACGCACTTCAAATCATATTAGCGAAAAGAACAACAAAATTGACTTTCTTAAAGTGATGTAGAGATTATGCAATTAATTACAGTTGAGAGGTTTGATGTGATCTTTTATCAGAAAACAGATAAAATAATAAATAATAAATCTAATATCTTTAAATAACACGAAAAAAATAATTACACAAAATAAAAAATAAAATAATCTAAAATATTGAAATTAAAATTTTATCACACAAATATTCATAAAAAAACACACACATATATATTTAAATATATACCATGGAATCTAGGAAGAGGTTGTTGCCACCATGTCATTTCAATATTTTGAACTTCATTTGATGCATGAAGTGCCGTAACAGGTGGATGATGGGAAACCTGCCACCAAGTACCATTTAGGTAATCCCTTCAATGCTTCACAAGGAGATGAGAAAGGATGGTCGAAGAAAGTCATAATCAAGGGTGAACATATTTTACCATAATAAAAAGCTTGTAAATAAGAAACATCTTTCAGACAACAAGATAAGAATTGAGTGCTACCTGTTCCAACAATAGGTTTAGATTTCCCGAGGAAACATGGTGTGTTTCACCAAGAATAGGATTGTATGGAGCTTTGCCAAAGAATGGAGGCCTGACAGTAGAGATGCTCCATGCAACCACGGCCTTAAATCTTTCTAATTCACTTCTTGCTTCAACACAGTTGCTAAGCAAATCTACAGAGCTACAAAACACACTCTCCCCAAATAACTGCAACTGTGACTTTGGAAAGTTGAACTGGGGAGGAAGCTGCTCAAACATCCAATCCAATTAGAAGTGTCATAATTTTCAATTGCATTCCAATAGGTATAATTAGATTGATTTTATTAATTCGACACCTGAAATTTGGAAAGATCAGATCCCAGAGAGATAGACTTGAACAAGTTTAAAATTCCTGACAGAAGGTTGTGTTGTTTTTGTCCCTGTCCATGGCTGTTCGGTGCACCATCCAAAGACAATGGAGGAGTGAGCAGTGCTACTTCGAAGGATAAGTCTTCTTTTCCTTGCTCTGAAATACTGTCACAATCTACTAACTCCTGCCAAAATTAAAAACCTAATAATGCATTGTAGCTGTAATTCATTGCATGGTATGAAAATCCATAAGCCTATTGCAATATAAACTATAGGAAGCCATTTCGTAATAAACTATGAATTCACTTCTGCAGGAGAATTAATATGATGGATGTATCTAACGAGACAACAATTATACTATATATCTTTCTAGACAATGTTTAACACAGTAAGGACCCAAAGGGCCCAAAAGTGGAGGCATATTTATCCTATCCGTCTATCATTATAAGCCTATCAGAATCATTCTTGCCACACACTATGGATTTAGATCTATGAAGGGATTGATCAAGTGGACTATTTATGCTCATGAAAAATTGTTCTTCTGAACTTAGACTCCTGAAATATAAATTAAAACCAAGCAAATGAATCCCAAAAATCACATCACACTATTTTATGCATTGCAGAAACTATGGTATGAAAATCCACAAGTAAATTTATCATATAAAAAATATCACATAAAAAATATCACATTAAAAGAGTCTCAGAATGAAACATACCATTGAAGATTTAGACCATTCAAGAGTGCAAACACTGGAAAATTGAAATAATTTTCTTTCTATAAAGCTGATATTAGAAGACTCTCACAATATAACTTGCTGCAATTCAAAAATAAGAAAACCTGTCATGATAGAAGAATAATGCGTGGATCATGCCCCAAAAGAATTTGATAAAATAGATATTTTTCAGATTTTAGTTCTTAACCAAAAATACAGTGTAAAACAGTGATCAACCAAAAAAACAAAAAACAAAATTAATTGTAAAAAATATAAAAACTTGCATATTTTTTTTATTCATAAAAATCTGTATCATAATTTTAAAAAGGTGAAAAAAACTGTACACTGAGATTTTGAAGCATAGGAACCTGAAATTTTAGAATAAGAGAGCTAAAATGCCGAGAGTCTGATAACATTCTTGCTTGCGCACAATATTGTTTTATAACAGAAGATAAGACAAGGAGGATCTTCTGTCAAAGGAAATAATGATACCAACTACTTAAAATTTTAGGTTATATATTTAATATGATTTTTTAGAAAAATGGTTGTATTATACAATTATCAAATTTAAATCTTAAAAAAAATGATTGTATTGTACAACCATCAAATTTAAAACTAAGATTTTAACATATTCATGAACTAAATTAAAATTTATGAACTAATCAAAATGTTAGTAATGAAACGATAAGTTAATCTTTCTCCCATTAAAATTGAGCTAAAGAACCATTGACAGTTTAAGTAAGATGTTAACAACCAACAAATCAGATTTGAACAGCCAACGAATCCTTAAAATTAAGTTGCTATTCATATTTAACATCTTATTGCTTTATTTTAATACTAAAAAAAAAAAATCACTTTTAACATTGATATGAGATTTTGAAAAGTATTTATTACCTTCTATATATGTAAATGCATATTGTCTAGGAATTTTTATTTATCGTGTATATGTACCAACATCACTTTCAAAGAATGTTAATTTATACCATATATACCATACCAATAGATGAGATCTCAGAGATCACACGAATATAAATGTATAACGTTGCATATGAAAGGATAAGTTGATATGGACCAATAAGTGCGAGAGAATATTTATAAAAGTATATAATTTTAAAATGAAATGTTTATATAATGGTTTTATTTAATATTATAAATTAGTTAGTTATATTTTATTGTATATTTTTTAATGTCAAATATTTGTTATTTTAAAATTTAAGTTATTATAATTTTAATTATGTTAGTTATATTTTATTATATCATTTTTTATGTCAAATATTTGTTATAAATTAATATATATAAAATTGAGATAGAATTTTTAATTATTGATATCTAAGAAATTATAAATTCAACATTCCTCAATTAATAAAGAAAAGAGACAAAACATTAATATAAAATAAGTGGTAAGTTATATGATTATGATTGTATTATGTGTTTGGATATGTTGTACAATTTTATAAATTAATTTGGACTTGACTATTTTTTTATTTTGTTTGTATTTTATAATCTCTGTTTTACATGAATTATACAAATTTAAATAAATAAATAAAATTACCACAATAATAAATATAATTCATTTATCATATGGAATATATGGTAAATAGATAAATATTTTTTTTTAATTTTAAAGTAAATAAAATTACCATAATAACAAATACAATTCACCTATCATATATTTCAGTATGGTAAATAAATAAACAAATTATTTCATTTTAAAGTAAATAAAATCTCTACAATAATAAATATAATTCACTTCTAATATAGTTCGAGTTTAATGAAATGATATATAATTATATTTTAAATACTTCACAGTTTTTTTTAAATTAATTTGATAGAATTTTAATTAAATTGTTAAAAACTATAAAATAATATATTAAATATATTTATCATTTTTTATCTTTTTTTAATATAAATTATATAAATATTTCAAGAATAATATTTAATAAATAATTATCATAAACATTTTTATGATAAACACAATTTATTGTAAATTTAGTTTTTGCTTTCATTATTAAATTCATTTTATGATAAACACAATTTATTGTAAATTTAGTTTTTGCTTTCATTATTGAATTCATATAACATTGATTTGTCACACATCAAATATCATATTAAAACTTAATTACTAAAAAGATGTATTAGTTTTGAAAAATGTTAGATAATATATTATTATAACAAATATATAAAATAATTTTATTCTTTTAAAATATATATGTTTGTCAAAATTATAACAACAATTTTATTTTTTTGAAATAATAATAAAAAAGATGGACCTAGTAGTTGTCCTTGATATTTTTATGCCTATTTTCTTCATTATTATGTCGTTAGAAATTTTGAAGTGCCTCAAATTAAAAAATAAGAGATATAAGATAGTTTTGATTCGTATACATAACTAGGGATTATATAATTATTTATAAAATAGTAAGATAGTTATTGATTTTGAAGTGCCTTAAACCAAAAAAATTAGGGATTAATTATTATTTATAATAAAATTTGGTTCCCTGTTAGATCTTGAGTTTGGGGATAATTTTTTTCATTGGATGTCTCCATGGTGGAAGGATCTTACTCTTAAAGTCAATATTTTCTTTTGGTTGGCGGCATAGGATAAGATCCTTGCGATTGATAATTTGATAAATAGAACCCTACCTTTTCGTAACAGGTGTGTGTTATGTGAGGAGGAGGAAGAATATGTTAGACCATTTTTCATAAAATATCCCTTTGTTGGTATGTTGTTGGGTATAATATTCTCTTTTCAAAATGATTTGGGTCAAATCCAACTCTGTTAGATGACCTAATTCAATGAAAACTTTAGTGGGTCTCTCCTATCCTCAAAAAAAACTTTACAGTTTGGCCCTACCTCACTACTTCTAGGAAGTGTGGAAGGGAAGAATATCATAATATAAAAAGGAATCAAGCCTTGGTAGGTATGAAAATTATAGAAGCTATCAAGGAAAACTTGCAGGTGGTTTTTAAAAAAGACAAAAAAAAAGAAGGTGGTTTCAGTTGCTAAGGGGAACATCTTTTGTTTGTGGACTATAGAATACCCTAAGGGACAAGATGAGTTTGGGGAAAAGTTAGATAGGAGAAGGGTTAAATGGTCAAAACTTCCAAAATACTAGTATAAATTGAACTTTGATAGTGTAATGAAAGGGAACCCATGACAAGTGAGTGGAGGATGGTGTAATAAGAGACAACGAGAGAGGATTTATAACTATTTATGTGGGTCTATTAGGTATGCAATCAAATCACTTAAAAGAAATGAGGGGCACATTATGGGGAATCTGACTAGCCTATGAGTTAAGATTAAAATTTCTTGTTATAGAAGGAGACTTGTTGAACATTATCAGTAGTCTCAAGGATAACTCTAGGTCAATTTGGAAAATTAAAAAATATTATCAGTGATGCTCAGACACTAATGGGAAACTTTGATGAGATAAGAATTATTCATACATATAGGGAGTGAAATGGATGCACTGATTGGATGGTTAATAAAGGTGTTTTAAGCTCAAACCTTATCAAGTGGACAATTGGTTCAAACCTTCATCATCCCTTTGTTGATATCTTGAATGAGGAGGCCAAGGATTAATCTTCAACCCAAACTTTGGGAGAGCCTTATCTCCTTGGTCATCTCTTTAGTTACCTTATAGGGTCTTTTGGTGGGGGCTAGAAGTTCTCAAATGGTATACACCCCCTGTGTGAGGCTTAATCATAACACAAAAATGAGAAGGGAGTCAACCTAAAACATGATCAATATTATCATTCCCATCATCAGCAAGTGTGGGAAGTCAGAGGATAGTGATTGCTTCATTTGGAGCAATAGTAGAGCCACCTTGATCAATAAAACAAAGAATTGGTTTCATAGAGAAGATATGGGCAACAAAAGAGTAAGGGTAGAGCCATTGTCATGCAAGAAGTCAAAATAAATAATAATGTGTAGAATATCCTAAGAAAATGCAACTCAACTAAATCCATGGAAATAATTTGTGGGGTCGACCTAGGGATCTCAATAGACTTTCATGAAACCTGGAAAGATAGGGTGGTGACGATGAGAGGAGTTTTTGTGGAGGTGATGGAAGAAATTTTTTTTGAAGCCATGGGTATGGAAACTAAGGGCTCTAAGGTTTACAAGGACCTTTGCAGAAAAAATGAAGTGATCTACAACTTTTACTCCAAGAAGTAAAAGATCCACGAGATGGAAGATGACATCCTTTGCATGGCCTTCTCTGGGTCATGGCTGAAAGTCTACTCACAAGTGATGAAATACTTAACTATGGAGGGGAGGTTCAGGAACCTGTATTCTCACCACTCTTTCTTTCTCGTCCATTTCAAGCACGATGAGGTAATCAACTTCCCCTACTACCCTTTGAGGTCTCTTGAAAATTTAGTGAGGAATTTCAATTGGGGGATGTAGATATTTTGGCCAATCAAGCTTTAATTTTGCTTTTAGTCCATTTTGGGTACTCAACCATTGATAAACTAGTGGGGTCTCCTAGGGAAAATGATGAGGGTGGTGTCAAGGAAGTGCCCAGTGGGGAAGACAAAGAGGAAGATGATGAAACATTGGCTCAATGAGCTCTCAGGTCTAAAGAGAAATTGACCCATGGCCCCTCTTCGTATGGAAAGGAGACACTGACCAACTGCAAGACATCTAAGGAGAAACTGAAAGGTCTATTGACTCACTTGGATCTAGATCTTGGTAAACCATCTTTTGATGAGTCAAATTTGAAGCACCTAGAATCCCAAAGGGATCTCATCAGGCAAAGATGGACAAATTGGATCAAAATAGTGACACCCAACTCGGCTTCCTCAAGGAAATGGTTGGCGAATTCAAGAAGAATAGAAAGATGCCGGTGGAGATACTAAATAGAGTGGAGAATATGCAACTTGAACATTCAAAAGATAATTAGGGGTTCATGGATATCAAATAAGACACCAGTGAGTTGAAACATGATATGACTAGTTTGGGGGTCAAGTTGGAAAGGTTAGGGGAGGAGTTGGAAAGGATGAAGAGCAAGCTATAGGAGAATAAGTAACAAGCAAAACATCAACAATTTCATGAGTACCCTTGAGGTTTCTGTGGACATGTAAAGAAGAAGAAAGCGATAAAAATTTTAGATGGGCCTAATAGGCATACGAGGACCCAAAAGAAGGAAGACTAATAATATGATTCTATATCCAACAAAGTTCGTGTCTTTTAAAAAAAACTAAAAAATGATAAATACCAAAAAGATTTTATAAATTTATAAAGTGAAATTCTGTATTTTGATGCATCAAAAATTGATCATTTACTAAAAATCTAGAGATGTTTTCTTTATTTTTTAAACCTATATTAACTTTTGTCAATTACTTGGTATTTATTTGATTTATAATCTTCTATCATTATACTTTATAATGAATTTTGAAATCCTTTCAAAACCCAATTTTAATCTAATTTGAATCCCTAATTTAAAGAAAAAAAGTATATATCATTTTTATATTTCAAATATTGTAAGTCCTCCTAACTCATATAAGCTAAAATGTCACGAACATAAATGAGTTACATAATTGAGTAACGTTGCTTCCCATATTATTATAAAAGGTAAGATAAAGAAAGTTATAAGGAAATAATATTTTTGGTTTAACATTAAAATTAAAGGATTCAGGTAAACTTAGCTGCCAATTTATAAGCTTGTCGGGGGTCAATTTATATTGAAGTAAAAGGCAAGTAGGTTATCATTTAAAAAGACGAACCTTCAATGTTTCAGATTTAAATTAAAGGTGGCAGAGCATTAAAAAAAAATTAATACTAAAATGTACATATATTTAATAGAGCTGTTGAATTAGGTACATGTAAAGCCACTCTCAAATTGTCACATCATCATTTTAAATTTAATGTATTGAAAGGGAAGTCAAAATTTTTATTTATTTTAAATCATTTTAATGTACTCTTTTCAAGTGCTACGTACATGGATTTGAATATGTTTGGTTTTGAGCACTTTTAGCGTCACATCATTTTAATAGAGCATGAATATGGTAATTAAAGTAGGTATAAATAGAGCTGTGGAATGAGGTATATGTGAAGCCACGTGCACCGAACTCAGTAATTATTATGTGATGGTGTAACATCATCATTTTAAATTTAATGTATTAAAAATTGTTGGCCTTAAATTTGTGTATTGGAAGGGAAGTCAATTTTTTTTAAAAGCATTTTAATGTATTCTTCATTGATTTGAATATCTTTGGTTTTGAGCAGGTGTAGGGTTACATCATCTTAATAAAGCATGAATATGGTAATTAAAGTAGGTGAGATGTGTTCATCATTTTTATTGTTGGAATAGAAAATTTGAAAATTATTTTTTAAAATAGTGATATTAAAAATGACATAGCATTATATTACAATTATTTTTGACAGGGTTGAGTATTAAATTAATTATTTAATTGGTACTTAGTATGTATTAAATAAGTATTAATTATAATTTAATTTTTAGAATTGTGTCATGTATAAGGAAGCCCTGGCTTAGCCTAAGCAGCAATGAAGTTTGTTGTAAGTATTGATATAAGCAGGGCCAAGATGCCCTCAAACACGCTTAAGACCCATTTTCAACATGTATGTGCATAGGTTTTCGGATTAGGGACTTCTCATCACCTTCTTGTAGTATAGGAACCCCAATGCTTTGCCCATAGAGATAAACTATATAATTTAGATTTCCTCTATAGAATATGGCCCATGATTAGGCCCCCATGCATATATACATACATACATATATACCTCAAAATCTATGATTAGAATCTCTTAGCACTCAACTGATCACTAACCCTATAGATCCTATGTAGTGAAATTAATTAGATATTCGCATAGAATGATTTTATATTGCGCAAAATAAAAACATATGAGATATTACACAACGATAATTGACAACAGAACAAAATACTGGATAATATAGCAGAGCCACTTCAAGGGGTCAACCTCCACAACAATGCACTAATAGCAGAATACTTAACATGATGATTAAAGACTAACCACTACTTCCTATATATAGTCTACTTAGCCAAGGGTATTTCATAGGCCGACCTATTTAATAACATAGAGAAATGGAACAAATAAATAAAAGAGGTACTTAAGCCACAAGTCGGCCACACATATCCCTAGACACACCAATGGTTAAGGGCATAATAAGCCCTTCCCTTTAAAAACAATGTTGTCCTCAATGTTGTGGCAACTCTGGATGCTACTGCATAAATGCTTCATCCTCCCAAGTGGCATCTTCACATGGCAGATTCTTCCAACTAATCAGGTATTCTATAATTGCTCTAGAACGTAGTTGCTTGGTGTGCCTTTGAAGGATTGCCTTAGGATCAAGAACAACTCTACCTTCCTTATCCAATTCAAGTAATTTTGTTTGAATGGTAACTATGTGTCCAATGACTTTCTTCAGGCATGATACATGAAACACTAGATGTATGTGAGTGGATGAAGGAAAATCTAACTTGTAGGCCACACTGCTACTTTTTTGCAAGATTTGATAAGGCCCATAATACTTAGTGGACAACTTGTTATCCTTTGTTTATTGCTTCAATGACATATGTTTGTATGGATGCAAGCGAAAAAAGACCCAATCACCAATGTCAAAATGCCTCTCAGTTCTATGTTGATCTGCTTGTTGCTTCATGCAATTCTAGGTCATAGCTAAATTTTTACGTAAACTTACAAGGACCTCTTGTTGATGGTGAATATGTTCTTAACCTGCACGAATCTTAGGATGGACCTTTAAGGTTGAATCAATCCATTTATCATGTTTATCAAAAATAAAACATCGGAGATATCCTTCTAGACATTTATTGACTACCTCAGTTTGTCCATCAGATTGAGGATGATAGGATAAACTATAAGCCAATTGGGTGCCTAAACATGTAAATAACTTAGTCCAAAAATTAATAGTAAAAATGAGATCTCTATCACTAACAATGATCTTAGGGGTCCCATGTAGTTTTTGAACTACATTGAGAAAAATAGAAGCTACTGTACTAGCAATAAATGGTTGGAATAATGAACAAAAATCAGCATACTTGTTGAGACGATCTACAACAACCATGATAACATTTTGACCATCAAATCTTGGTAATACTGTAATGAAATCTATAGACACCTCTTTTCAATGCTGGCTAGGGATGGATAAAGGTTGTAAAAGACCTATAGTTTTGATGGTTTCACCTTTGTCTTATTGACAGATCATACTTTTAGCCCCATATTTTTGGACATCTCCCTTGAGACCTTCCCAAAAAAAATGCTGCTTGATTCTGTGATAGATTTTCAAAAATCCTGAATGACCCCTAATTGGAGTTGCATGAAGTTCTTGAATGATTTTTTATTTAAGAAGAGAATTCTTACATAGGTACAATCTGTCTTTATACCATAATGCATTACCTTTCCATGTGAATTTTTCAAATCCACCTAAACCTTGCGAAAGATTTTGAATCAAATCATGAAAAGTACTATTATGTTTGCATTTTGATTGTGTTTCATCTAGCCAATATACCTACAAAATGGTTATGGCACATAGCAATGGCCAAACTGATTCATCTTTTTTGGATAGTGCATCTGCCACCACATTGTCCTTGCCTTTTTGGTAGACTATTTCAAAATCATAGCCTAACATTTTAGTTACCCATTTCTATTATTCTTTAGATGAAAACTTTTATTCTAAAAAAAATTCAAGACTATCATGATCAGTCTTTACCTAAAAGTGACGACCCATCAAATAAGGTCTCCATTGTTTGACTGCATGCAAAATGACCATCATTTCCTTCTCATAGATGGGTTTGTGCTAATATTTACCCTTGAGTTGATGACTTTCAAATGCAATTGGTCTACCTTCTTGCATGAGTACAACACCCATACTATACTTAGATGCATCACATTCAACCTCAAAAGTCTTAGAAAAATCAAGAGTGGCCAATATTGAAGTAGTACACTTAGCTAATTTCAATTGTCCAAATGCTTCGGTAGCTACATCAATCCACTGAAAGGAGTCTTTCTTTAAGAAAGAGATGAGTAACCATAATTTTTGACAAATCTGTGATAGTAACCAGTAAGCCCCAAAAATATTTAAAGTGACTTGAGTGTCTTAAGAATTGACCAGTCCACCATTGCTTGGATTTTTTTAGGATCCACTTTCACTCCATAAGACACAAGATGACCCAAATATTCAACCTCACCAACCCCAAAATTACATTTAGAAGGTTTGGCATACAATTGATTTTGTTCCAAAATGGAGAGTACCTGTTTCACATGTTACAAATGGTCTGTCTAATTTTTAATATAAATGAGGATATCATCAAAGAATACCAGAACAAATTTTCTCAAAAATAGTTTAAAAATAATATTTATCAAACTCTAAAAAGTAGATGGTGCATTTGTTAGACCAAAAGGCATAACCAAAAACTCACAATGGCCCTCATGAGTCCTGAAAACAATTTTGGGTATGTCTTCATCACAGATCTTGATTGGATGATACACAAAACAAAGATCTAATTTGATAAAATAACGAACACCATTCAATTCATCTAAAAAATTATCAATGATAGGAATTGGAAACTTATCTTTGATAGTGTACTTGTTGAGTTCTCTGTAGTTAGGGCACATCCTCCAAGTGTCATCTTTCTTTCTCACCATGACAACTGGTGAAGAGTATTCACTTTGGCTATGGTGAATGATTTTTGTATCCAACATCTCTTTTACCATATTTTCAATTTTACTTTTTTGGGCATAGGGATACCTGTATGGCCTGATGTTGGGTGGTGTACTTCCAAGAATAAATGTGATAGCATGATCATGCATGTGACTAGGTGGAATTCCTTTTGGCATGTTTTCAAAAATAATGTAATGAGCATCAATTATTTATTGCAGATCAAGAGGTGGAGATGGCTGAGTTGGTTGTACTTCTATAGAAAACAAGCAAACTATAAATCCCTCATCACCCTTATAGAGAATCTTTATCATTTGATGGGAGATAAAAGTTGGGGAGATTTAGCCTTTAATATTCTTAGCTCAAATTGCCTTTCTTCATAATGAAAATGCATGAATAATTCTTGAAAATTCATCTCAATAGTACCCAAAGTGGTGAGCCACTGGACTCCTAAAAGAATATTAGCTCCACCCATCAGAATAACAAATATAGGAAAATACAATAAGTAGTCTCCCATGGCCAACTCAATATTATGACATTTTTTTGAACAACTGACAATACCACCATCTGCAATCATATCCTAAAATTCTAGAGCTAGATAAATGAAATATTTCAAATGAGCAGCCAACTTACTGTGGATAAGTTATATGTGCTCCCAAAATCAATCAATACAATGACCTTTTATTTCTTAAGGAAACCCATCACCTTAAGAGTTTGGAGATTATTAATACCTAATAGGGCATGACATGAAATAGTAGGCTAAGAGTCTTCAGATTCTTCCTTAGGAACTTTTGCATCTGCATCATATACTTCTACATCATCTTCATCATCATTGGCACTTTCAATGTAAACTAGCTTCTTTTCAGCATAACGATGGTCTTTGCTCCATTTGTTGTCACAACTATAACAAAAACCTTTGGCTTACTTTTCCTCAATTTTTCATTATGTTAATCTAGTGGGCTATGGAAGTGATGGTGCTAGAAAGTTACGATCATGACCAGTAGTGAAAGTTTTCCTTTTGACCATCTCTTTTTCTTCTATCATATGTGCCTTAGGGATAGCTTATGGTATAGATGTTGGGTTAAACATTAAACCTCGTATTGGATGATATTTTTGAGGCCACCCAAAAATAGATTAGTCAAATTTCTCTCAGTGATATCTTCCACCCTTAAAGAAAGATTCTAAAATTGATGAATACAATCTTTCACAGTTCCTGTTTGCCATAACTTGGCTAATTGGCTGAAATAATTCTCAGAGACATTATTCTTATAATGCGCTATCAACTCAATAAAAATAGTCCATGTAATAGGAGCACCATTCTTTTTTTTCAGCACATAACCAATGATACTAAATGAATTATTTGGGTTATAGATATAGGGATGCCACCATCACCCTCTAATAACTAGGGGTTTGATGTAGCTTAAATAAATTATCAATTTGGGTAATCCAAGTGAGAGGATATTTACCATCAAACTTACGCATGTCCACTTTTGGCAACATCAGTTTCATATCAGCATAGGATTTATTGAGAGGAGGATTTAAATGTTGAATTGGAGCTGTTAGGATGAAATTGAGATGTGAGGGCAGCCAATTGCATAGTGATATGATACAATTCACTATGAACCCCATTAATCTCTTCATGCATCCCTGAAACATCTTCTTGGATTGCAATAAATTCATCATGCCTAACTAAGTTTTTGTGTCCACTTGAAGCTGAGAAATCATCGGATCTGAAGTTCTAGATTCTATGTCATCGACAAAAGGAGTCTTAGGAGTTTTTGGTGCTCCTTTTTATTCTTAGAGTTAAAGGACCTACCATAACTAAACCCTAGGAGGGTTTTAACCTTGAAAAAAGTGTACCAAGAAATGGGACCATTGCAATCATCTTGTTAAGATAAATCTAATGACTACCTTTGTGCACTAGAGTAAAAATTTTGATATCAAAAAAGCATACCGATAGAATATACCATTGTTATCATCTCACTGAGATGAATCCAATGACTAAAAGTGTGCAAGGAGAAAAAAAAATACTTTTTTTGTTTTAAATAATTTTTTTTCAAAAAAGTGTTTTGAGCAATACTACTTCTGACAAAAAAAATTAATTCTTCCCGAATTGTAAGTTATGTTTTTTCACTTTCACTGCTCCTAGAAACCATGCCTCACTAGATCTGAAAAAAAATACTATAGAAAACTTGCCTAAATCTAAGCTCTAATACCACTTGTAATTAAATTACTTAGATATTCATATAAAATGATTTTATATTGTGAAAAATAAGAAAATATGAAAGATTACACATTGATAATTGACAACAGAACAAAATATTAGATAATATAGCAAAGCCACTTTGAGGAGGCAACCTCCACAACAATGGACTAATAGCATAATGATTAACATGATGATTAAAGACTAACCACTACCTCCTATATATAGTCTACTTAGCCAAGGTTATTTCATAGGCCAACCTATCTAAAAACATAGATAAATGTAACAAGTAAATAAAAGTGGTATGTAAGCCACAAGTTAGCCACACATATCCCTAGATACACTAATGGTTAAGGGCGTAACATCCTATCTGTAGCACTACTGACCAAATCCCCTATCTATAAAAGAAGGTTGGCCCTAAACATGTAAATTGGAAAGGAAAGAAAACTCATTTCAAACCTCTACAAACCCAATTCAAGTGTGCATTAAATATTTAAATTGTGAGGATAAGTATATAAATTGTACAACTAATTTTTAATTTAGTTTGTTTAAATATTAAATATTCAATTCTCATATACCACTCTAAATATTGATCTCTCCCCCACCTTCCCTCGATGCCGCTTGCCCCTACTCCATACTAAAATAAAGTTTATGTAATCATTTTAATATTACAATTAGAATTAGCAAAACAGCTTTGGCCTAAATTGTTAGTGTATTGAAGGATGCCATTTAATTTTTTGTACTTATTGTGTATAGATCTATTGTAATTGCCTTGAACTATTAGTTTATATTTAAATATGTGCAATGTGATTTTTTTTTTCAACTTTCTAAAATTTTAACATTAGGCTTTCAATATACATTGTATTTTAAGTTTTTTTTTTGAAAAAGACTATTTTTATATTTTAATTGGTTAGAAGTCTATGTGTAGATACTCAAATATGGATTTATATCTTAAACTAGTCTTGTACACTTGACAAATATCAGTCATGGGTCTATCTTTCAGTTCTTGTCTTGCCTTGTAATTGAAAGGCTTACTTTTATCATCTTATTACACCTAAATGTTTATCTTATATTTTGAGCTTGACATTTGATTATCCAAATCATATGAAGCCTAAAACATGCTTAAAACTTGATATATATCCTTCACAGTTAGTTATATAACTTCAACAACTTCCTATTTTCTTTGACACTTGTGTTAAGACTTGGACACTAGTATTCTTGGTCCAACATATGCCTGTACCTTACAAACATTCAAATTTGTAAAAATTCTGATATGTATGGCTTGGTTGGTCTATTTTTTACTTTAACCCTTATATGAGAAACATTTCAAAATGTGTGGTATAAATACAAGTTAAAATCCCACTCATTATTCATCTCGCAAACACTCTCAAACTTACACTACACTATTGGAAATTAATTGCACAACTAAAATATTTTGCCTTATTATTTCTTATTTCTAAATTGATCATAAGAGCAGTCTTATTGTAGGTTTGAAGCATAAAAAAATACCTATGAGCAATATTTTCCAAGTTAAAAGTTAGATCACTACATGCACTTGTATATAACATATCACATCATTGTTCACACATAATCCCACATAAGAGAGATGAAAACATCACTCTGAGGCCCTCCTCAAAGTATATGGCTATGTAGGCAATGCTCACTGATAGAGGAGTCTTTGAGGTCAAATCAACTTCACTTGAGCCCACTAATCCTTGTTTTTCAAGATTACATGCCCTAATCAGAGGACCCAAAGTTTTGAGCTACACATTGATATCGTAGACCTGTGTGTGTAATCCAAATAAATAATCTAAAAGGAAATATTCAACCCTAAAAAAATAGGGCTAATTTCCATGAAAGAATTGATATTTTTTACCAAACACTAATGGCAAAATCATTACACTAGATCGATGCTAGTATCCATGGGGAGATGCAAGTGTCAAGACTGATAGAAAGTAAATATTCAAAATTTGATAAGGAGATCTAGATCTCTAGACAATCCAATTCTACACCTGCACTACTTAGATCTACTTGTGCATCATAATATAAGTTAAGTACAATTTTTCCTTCATACTATTATTATCAGAATAATGAATGTGGTACTTTTCATATTTGACATATGCCTAGATTTAATGAATCTCATAACATCAATAGCATCTAAATTTATTTAATTAATCTATTTTTTAGAAAAATTTACTCCTTGGTTGTTTAGGCTACTCTTTCATGTTAATCCTTATTTCTAAAAAGGGTTAAACATTTGGTGAATCTAACCTTTGAGTCTTCTCATGCAAATCCTAACTTTCTCTAAGGTTTTTAGCCTTCTAAAGTTTCTACTTCTTGTATTTATTCAGATCTATTATATCATTTGTATGTAATATAGACATAGTCTTACAATAGGTGGGATTCTTATTGAACATTTTAAACTTCCCCTTCAACCACCTAAAATGTCTCAAGTTAATACCATGTCAAATTTTCTTAATAATGAGAGTGCCAATAATGACAACGAGAAAAATACTTAAAAAAAATAGAGAGTATGAATTTTATCATGAGAATAATGAAAGACATGAAAATCATGAACATGAACAAGTAAATCGAGAGAAATTTAAATCTATTGTATTGTTTTGAGAGTGTATTCATGGAAATCTTGAATATCGTCAAAATATACTTAATACTATATTGGAAACTAAAAAATTAAAAGGTGCAGTAAATAACCATTTATCTCTCTTAATACAAATATTGGGGCCATTGGATATGCTCTCACTCATCAGTTCCAATCCCCCTCCCCTCAAGCACAACATTGAATCCTACATCTATCAGGAGCGTGAAATATGATTTCAATCCATTGTTCCCCAAAGATCAAACAACCATTTCTACATCCTCCATGGAAAAAATTAATTATTCAACTCAATTACCAGTTTTAATGCCTACATAAACACAAGTGGTGTTTTCATCCCCTTTAGTGACGCATAAAAATTTCAAATGCCAATCCCAATGGATCTAATGTGAAAACTCTTCTCAAAGTTATTCAAGATTTGGAATCTAAGACTACCAAATTTGAGAAAAATGGTTTGAAATCAACTCATGCTATTGATTCACATGATGTTTTACATAATCTTCTTTCATCTGAGATATTTTTGCATCCTTAAACAACTAGTTTTGTAGCACCCAAGTTCACACTTTATGATGGCACAAATGATCCTGAGCAACATCTTCAATATTTATATGAAACATCCCTTGTTTGTGCTTCCAATGATAAACTTTTGACAAAATTATTTTCAAAAAATATAAACTAATATGATTTAAGATGGTTATATGATCTACCAATACAATTAGTAAGAATATTAAAACCTCTAGCAGATCAATTTTTAGCACATTTTTAATCAATATTATTGAAAAGATGTCATATATATAAGTTTCCAAGATCAAACAAGGAACCAATGAGCATATTAATGAATTTCTTGAGGTATAATACAATGTTGGCCAAAATGACAAATATAATGGCAGATAAAGAGCTTCAAGATATCTTTAAGAAAAGTTTTCTTGCTCAATTACATGAGTCTATTGTTTTCAATAAGTTTAAATATTTTGATGACTTATGCCTTATTGTTCAAGATAGAGAAATAAAACTTATTTCATTGAACAAACTTAAAGTATGTAGCAAACACATAGACTACATCCATTACCAAGTTTCATATCCAATAAAACTATAAGTTAAAACCTTATGAGGCTAAAAATGAGACAATTGTAATGGTTAATATAATGTCACAATAACCTAATCAACTCATCCTATATAATGCACTTAAGAGATAATTTACATGATTACCCGAGTCTCTAGTTTAGTCCTTTTAAAACTAGTGAAGTGTCATCTCATATCTCTCCCTCATTCTATAGTGGTTGATATGAGTCGACCTATACCAAAAGGATATGATGAAAATGCTTATTGTGTCTACCACTAATGTTTTGGGCATTCTACAAACAAATGTTTAAAATTAAAACACAAGGTACAATAACTTATTGATGGTGACCAACTCACCTTTGAAGATTTTTGAAAGGATTCAGGATCACAACCTAATGATCATCAAAATTAGATTATATTTAAAAAAACATTACAAGATATGTTAGGTTAAAATTATGACTCACTTAGAGATAATTATTGAATTAATTATTATGAGTGGACAATAGTAGATTACAACATATGTGACAAAGAGTCTCTTCATTTTTAGGACCTACTAGTGATCCAAGGGCCAATAAATTCCAAATGATATAGCATGGGTAATTTTTGATTATTTCCACTAAATATTAAAATGGTTTCCTCAAAGATATCTAGGGTTTCATTTTTGGTTCTTCTACAAAATGGGTTATTTACAATGTAATGGGTAAGACGCTCTTTGCAAAAAAATAAAAGGGAGAAAAGAGTAGGGGAAAAAAGAGGTAAAGTCCTTGGTTGACACATGTTTTCTAATACTCATAAATTAGATTAGTGTGGGATGCAATCAAATCTTTGGGCATAAAGTCTAGCTATTACACAATCTAGAACACCATAATGAGAAAAAATCAAAGGAAAATTATGTGAACATGAAATCTATAACTTTATTAAAAAATAAATATATTACACAAGCCTATAACTATTTACACACCATGGCTAATGTAAGCCTAAAAATAACCATAATGAACTCTCAAATCCAATTAAACTAGATGTTTCACAAGCTAATTGTATATCCACTTGCACACCAAAAACATCAAAAACTTCTTTGCATATATTACTTCTCAAATTAAGATCTTTGACAGATAACCAAGACAAAGCAAGAAGGAAAGATAGGGGAAATCCTAGCTTAATCTCAACATAGCTTTGGTACTCAAATGTGTCAAAACTTTGTCAAGCAATGCTACTTATACAGACAACATTAGTCAATTAATTGATTTTGATGGACAACCAATCTTAACTGATCTTGATACAAGCATTAAATGAAAAACTGTTCATAATTTAACCTCCTATGATAACACATTAAGATGCGATGAGATAAGGCTAATCTAGTCATGGCACAATTTCCTTTTGTAAAATCTTTAGGATGAAGAAATAACATTCTCTAATGTAGTTTGAGCTCCCATGTCCCAATCAGCTTGTTAAACCTAAGAGACACCTAATTTCAAGCCAATCCCACTGATAAAGATTTTTGTTCATGTATTAAATTACCCATTCCACATGCTTATACTTATCCTTGTGTAGTATAATTCTTTATTTCATGTTGCTAACATGACCATATTAGAATAATGAAATTTTACAATACTATAAATAAAACCACCCCTGCTATGAATGTTTTTTTGCATCTTTTCTAACATGGCTCTAAGTCATGTTTTATTTTGACCTTAATGTTAAGGATAAAATTTTGGTATGTTATATTCTAAATGCACAACACATTTCTCTTGGCGGCACATAGTCAACATTTTACAAATTTCCACTATACCTTTTGCTTCTACTCTCTAGGAGGAATTCATGTACTATGATTAAATTTCACTCAATTTTTATTGATTTCCTTCATAATGTGAGGCTTCACCAGTCATTTTACCTTCTATTCACTATGATTAATATTTAAAAATTTCACTCCAGGCTCTTCTAGTGAATTCTAGGCTATGACTACTACTTGAAATCTTTAGGTTCATGTTTTCACACTCCATGGCTTTATCCATTTATGGCCCATCTTTTTTTAGGCATTTTCATTTATAGACGAGCTCATACCTATAATTTTCCCATCTCTTAGTCTTTTCCCTAGACATCTAATTTAGGTTCTCTATTAGCCTATCTGGTCATCCACATGTTCATCTTTAGTCTCATTAGGTCATGTATCTCTTCTAGTTGACTATGATGATCTATATGTTGATCCATCATTGGGTTAGGTTATACTCTATTTTCCATTATAATCTTTAGATCTTGACACTTGACATTTAGTCAACCCTTATCTATTATGTAGGCTACTTGTTTCATTCATTTCTCTCTCCAAAGTTTGAATACATGGGATGTCACCATGTGGCTTAATCTAAGCCTTCAGGGATTGGAGGTTATTGATCTTATTTGACTGTGTTAGATTATCAAAAATCTAACTTCCTATAATGTGACCATGTGTCGTAATCATAAAAGTTAGGGGCTAGCAAAATTAGAATTGTGTATTGCATATTCTTTGGGGCTATAAGTTCATGAGATGTGGTTGCATGCTAAAAATTTAAGGACATTAGAGGGTCTTTGGATATGGAATTATAGACTTGTGAATGTCAAATCTTGAAGTGTCGATATACTATCACATGAATGGTAGGGATGGTTTGGGACTTACCAACTATCAGACTATTCATGGATCTTCCCTTGCTCCATGATTGCCACCTTTCAAATTTTTCATGGCTATTCCCTTACTTCATGATTTCCACCTATTAGTTTGAATGATTTTCACTTAACACTTTTAATCTTAATCTCTAGACACATGGATGACTTTCAACTCTTAGGTCTTTGGGAGATCTTGATTGTGGACTATTTTCCTCTAGACACAAACTACCTGATATTGTGCCACGTGGTAAAATATCAAAAGGTCAAGGGTTAAAAATATTTAGAATGTTGACTATGTTACTCCCCTAAGCTCTGAATACTTGAGCTTGTGACACTTGTCATGATCTTGCTAAGTTGGTTAGGCATAGAACTTATGAGCTTCAAACTTATAACTTTCATGTCTTAAGTGCACTAGATTGCTCCACATGGAGGATGATTGATGTCTTAAGAGGTTTTAGATATTGAATTGTGCATCATGAGTCACTAAAGGTGAAAGAATTGAACTATGAAACCATGAAAAAATAAAGACTTGGGTAGATGACTAATACATTAGTCAAAAGCAAAATCTATCTAAATATGAATACAACCTAAGCAAAGTATGTAACAAATCAGACTTAACTATGTGAAACATAATCCAATTTTGATAAAACATGAAATTTTCCAAGTAAATCCCAATGAATATACATGTCTGGCTAGGTAAGGAAACTCTACATTATAAAATACTACAATAACAACTAAAATGAAGTCTCATAGAATAATTTGACCATATTAAACTACAAGTTGGACTAGAATATGGACAAATAAAGATCATAATATAATCAAAATAGACATTTTTCAACATAACCCAAGGGAAATCAAAGCTCAAATGTTTTGAACTGTGAACTTGACTATACATTGAATCGAGGCAAAGCAAAAATGACTTTAAAAGCAAATGCTTCTAGTCTAGGCCAATGGATAATAAAATGATCCTATGAGAATCTAAACTTTACTTAACACATGAAATTACATGAAGAATATATCTCAATGATTCATACATATACCTAAATCACCTAATAAAAATTCAAAAGGTCAAATTCTATTGCTTGAACTCTCGACAAAGATTGTCTAGTCATTGTGAATGAATGAAAAAGTGAAGCTACATCAAAATCATCAAACAAGTTTGGCTCATTAGTTGGAGACTACAAATTTAACCCAATCTATGTAACTTGAATGACACTGATAAATGAATTCATACCAATATGCAATAATATAAAAATAAAATACCTATGTTGAAGCAGGAGGATCCCCATATGAAAAATTTGAGTATGGGGTGTGTTGAACCCAAAAAATGTAAACTTCCATTGGGAGAATGTTGTTTAGCATTAAAAAACTAGATTTTAAATCATTAAACCCAATAAAAAAACACAAAAAAACAAATAAATCCTTCAAACAAAACTAGAAATATGAAAACACTAAAGTCTACCTCAATATGTGACATACTAAGCTTCAAATCTATCTAAGACCATTAGTGTGTGTTAGAAGTGACTGATTATTTTATAGATTTTGCATTCATGTAAAAAAATGTAAACATGTATAAAACAATTAGAATTTATGAGAGGGATAATTTTGGATGTTTGGCTTGGGGTATAATGAAATGGGAATTAATTTGGTTATATTTAGGTGTCTATAACCTTGATAGAAATACCTCTCATCCCACTCAAGGCCTTTCTCCATTACTGACTAGGATGGAAATCCTGTAATGGAGATTGCTCGAATCACCCTTTTAAGGAAAGAAATTGGATTTTGTATTTTGCTCAAATTCCTTTTGATTTATTTATTTTTAAAAGATTTCATTTTTCAATCCATTGAAGGTATGGGACCAATCCGTAGGTGTAATGATAGAATCATAAAATTCATAACTGCTAAGACAAATTTAAATCAATTCAGTGTCTGCATTTTGCTTTAGTGTGAAATTAAGTGTAGTTTGATGGCTTCAACAAGAAAATGAAATGTTTCTAAAATTCACACATTCTATTTTAAATCACATGTCTTCAAATTCTATAAATTCATAAAGAAAATTGTAGCAACCTATCTGACTGTTCAAGGATGATTCACATTCTAATTTCCAAAACTAAGAATTATCATACTTTCTCATCAACCATTTGAAGTTCTTGGCCTATGAGAGCATAATGACATACCATTTATTTAACATACTATTGTCTAAAATTTTGTACATTATTTATTTTCTTACCATGTTGAATGTCCACTCCTCATAAGAGGAAGGAAAAAAAAAAAGTAAGATTCAAGAATGCCAAAATTTGATCTCTTATGATAAACATGTGAACAATGCTAATCAATTTTTAAAAAAAAAACATACTATGAACCACAAAAGGATCAAGATACAAACCAACTTTAAAAAAGTAAGGGAAGACAATCAACATACACAACAATCCAAAACCAAAACAAACTAGAAAATGAAGAAGCAAAATCAAACTAACTAAAGCAAACAACAAAGCATAAACACTAGCTATGAAAATAGAAAACTTATGTACACTAATCTAAAAGAATAGAACCAAACTAGTTGGGAGGGTGGGTTTGGAAACCCTGTGAAACATGATTCCCACTTGATAGTGTTAGGAAGGTTATTTCAGTTGATGTACTTAAAAAAGGCAGAACATTTTTGAATTCGCTTAAAATCTCTTTGACTTTCCTTCCTACAAAACCAAGGCCATTAGAAAGCATGCATTCAAAATAAATAGGTGTCTCAATCCAAAAATCATAATCAACATAGGCTTGGAAAGAATTCACTATAAAGTATTTCTATATAAAATCAAGATATCAATGAAAAACCACATCAGCTTTGAAATCAATCAAATCCATGATTGAATAAATATATGAGTCATTTTTCCTAGAAAATAAAAACACTAGTTAAATCAACATTCACAAGGGAATCCAACACTTATTTGAAAATATTATAACATCTGGATATATAATTCCCTAGGTATTAATAAGGTCTATAAATTCATAATTTTTAATAGCATTTGTAAGAAGAAATACATTAGACAAGCAATCTTATAAAATAGCCTCTGACAGGGAGGTGGAATCAAACTTGTAATCGAAGAAATCCTTGGCGTCTTATTCAAAATAGGTCACCTAAGAATCACCTTCATATTTACCTATGTATTTAAGATTCAAACTTGTCATTATCATATGTATTGTAGGTGTCTTGACCTCTTCACAACTAGTTTACTCAGTGACTAGATGTTCGATGCTTGGCTCTAGGTAATATGAAACTTGAATGAGATGATTATCCTCCTTTATTTCTTATTGTATGACTTGATTATGTTGTTTGAATTATAAATATTGAATGAATTAATCATCCTCATTAACAGTGTAATCTTTCTTTGAAATTAAATCATTATTATTGAAAGAAGCTTTGTGTCTCACAATCTAAAACTATGAAGACCCTATTAGAACAACGATATGAACAACTTCCTGAAATGTTCCTGTATTGTTTTGGGAAGAACAAAAATATTTTAGATTTAATATCTTACCCTCATCTAAAATTACTTATCCTCTTTGATCATATCATAATATGGAAGATTAGAATCTTTTGGATGAAACCTTTTCAATACCCCATACTAGTGATATAGACTTTCTTGGGGAATACTAAGGTCTGGACATTTATCATTGACACTCTTATAAATTAAGGAAACTAATTCTTATTTGGAATAAAAAAAATTGTCCCCATCAAGATAGGTCAAATCTAACCAACAACTATAGAAACCATCCATTTAATTTCATAATTTTTGGTTTTCTTTTCTTCCAAAATCAAAAAGATATGTATACATGTATTCATAATGATCACCATCCTCAACTGAAGAATCAAAATCAATATAATCATAAACTAGATATTTATCTATTTCATTATTTTGAAAATTACAATTGGAATTAAAAGGACTTACCTCATGGTCCTGCCAATTGTAGACAAGAGACTCATTTACTTGAAGTTAATTGATTGTGATTTTTGTGAACAAGTGGGTATGTAACTACTAATTATTGAATAGGTGGTCATCAGAGACAATAAATTTATATATTTTTTCCTATACATCTACTCATGTCCCACATATCTCCAAAGATGGGGCAGCAAACACACTGATATCATTGAGTTTTTGACCTTCTTGAATCAGCTCATTGAATGTAGGGATGGAGGTTGCATAATAAAATGATACTTCTGATGGAAATCATAACTCTTCCTCATCCAAATCCTCTAGCCCACCAAATTCTTATTCTACTTGACTAATGGAAGATTTAGATTCCTAAACAATTAACTAATGATTGATTAAGGAAGTGTGGTGGCTATCAAGATCTAATGGAAGATTTAGATTCCTAAACAATTAACTAATGATTGATTAAGGAAGTGTGGTGGCTATCAAGATCTAACTTGGAAAGATTTATTGAAACAACATCATTCTAACCATCAATTTGATCCTCTTGTTGTTACTAGTGTTTTAGTTACTCTTGTAACTTTAAAATTTATTATTTAATGTATGAAATGTGATCATTATCTTCAATAATATCATAAAAATCATGATTAGGTGGATCATACAAAATAATCTCCATTGTAGTGATGGTGATGGGATCTTGGCTCTTTTGATTATTAAGTAAGACATTCGAAATAGGGAGGATCTTCCAATGGGATTCCAAATTGAAGCATGAACTGATTTTCAAGAATCTTATAGATGGTAATAGATTTGAGCACTAATATTAAGTACCAGTCATATGCTTCTCCTTTATAATTAAAAGGAAATAGTTTGCAAGCCACATGTTCAAATTGCACATTCAACACATGCATAACCAATCTATACGTGATAATGTGCTCCTCAATTATTTTTGTATGATGATTTTAAAACACTAGGGGGAGATCAAATGGATCCTCAATCAAATCATATCGAGTTATCATAATGTTTTTGGTTGACTCAACAAGCTAATCCATTCTAGGATAGATCTGGACCTACTTATCTTTGTAGTGTGGTCCAGGTTGGACAATCAACAGATAAATAACAAATCATAAATCTTAAACGGAGTTGGTTAGGGAATAATTATCTCTCACATTAATTTGTATATTTTAATATGAATAATTATGAGAGTAATAATTCACTATTATATATAATTAGTTGTTAAAATATATTTGGTTAAGAATGTATTGTTAGTTGTATTATTGTTGTAAGTTACAACAATAATATGTATATAAGATATTGAGTATTCAGGTGAGATATTGATTGAGATATAATCTCACCAATTATTAAAAAAAGTTTTACTATATATTTGTAATGTTTCATATGAAATACTATAGTGTGTGAGACAATATTATTGTGATTAATTATTTTGTTCAGTGTTCAGCTCTTTCTTTGTGGTGCAGACTCTGATTTTCCCAATATATGATATCAAAGCAGAAGTCTTACCCTGTGATGGATGAAGAATTTTGTTTATAGAGGTAACTCTATTGTTGTCCTTGTTACCCTAATGCTAGAGTTTGTAACAATTTATGCGAGTGCATATTATTTTTTAGGATTAGTTTTTCATATTTTATTAGTATTTGCTTTTAGTCCACAGATTGGATATATCCTTGTAGCTGTATAATATTGTATTCATTTGGTCTAGACAACGAGTCACCTTGCCTTCTCAACTACATTCACGGCTCTCCCAGATGGTTGTCGCTTAGCATTAGGCTCATAACTCTCCATACAGTGCAGTCTCCATGCAGATTTAGCCTTGGTTGTCATGGAAAATAAACATGGAAATAGAGTTCTTGAATCTCTGGATTTACTGTCATTTGAATTTGATGTGCCAATATTTTTTGCCAATCTATTGTGCAAAAAGACTTGATATTACTTTATCGATGTGCAATTGACTGTGTGGCATCTTCATTTAATGAAATTAGTCTACACCGTACACAATTTAGGTAGATTGATGAAGAAATAGTAGTGCTTTTTTATTTGTTCTATCGCATCTATTAAAAGTCTACAGTTTAGTTTGGTTTGAGTGGATCAAATAAATGCTGTCTTTTGCCCACCGTACTCCTTGTGATAGATTAACGAATAGAAGAATGTCAGGTAGAATAAATAATTATGAGAAATAACCAGATGCGTGTTGAATGATTCATTTTATATACGAGATGCCATCAATTACTCCCTATATGTTATCCTCCAATCACGCCTTGTGCATGCAAATTTTGGTCTGCAAACTACGTGTAACATGATGAGAGGAGGCAATATCAGTATTAAACTCGATTTTTGAGTCAACACTGCGATGTATAGATGCATTCACTCGATCTTCCGCTCTCCACAGATTTCACTATATCCAATATAGGTCAGTTTTTATTTATATATGTCAAGTTTTATAATTAGTTGCCCATATAAAGTTATTTTATAAGTTGGTGTAAAAAGTTTTTAAATAGTTTTTGTTATGGTCTAAATTAAGTATTTGAGTCTTAAAAGTTTAGTTATTACTTGTTATTAAGTCTTTAGATTATGGTCAAAGCATTATTTAAAATTATTTTTTAATCATTCTTATTTAATTAAAAAAGACATTAGAGTCAATAAGTCATTTTTTATGTTAAATCATTTTGTTGTTGAGATTAAATTAATGTATGTTTGTGAAAGTCATTATTGTTAAGAAGAGTCAAGTTGAAAAATTCAAAAAATGTCAAAAGTTTTTGGGTCATCATCAAGTCATGTTGTAATATAGAGTCAAAATTGTAAAAATAAAAATAAATTTACCTCATGGATGCATTTTCACTTGTATGGGATGTTTAAACTATGGGAAGATTTATCCTCTACAAATTCATGAATCTGAATTTCATCAACAATTTTGTTGAGTGAGCAACTTCACCTATTGGAGGTTGGAGGACCTTGGAGGATGGAAGTTTTCTACAGCTCTCATTAGCTACTAATGAAGGGGCACTACTTTCTATAGTGGTGCATATAGATATTTTATATTTTCAACACTTGTTTATATGTGTGATGAATATGAAGTGTATTTCCTATTTTTTCACATAGTATACTGCATAAAAAAGGTGTTTAGGAGAAATAGGAATGTGAAAATAGTTAGGAGAGCAGCTAACTACATATATCTTCTAACAACCTTATTTATAAATATACTCGACCAATGAAACATTCGTTGCGTTTAAATTGAGTAAATACATGATGCATTCTTCACATAGTAGTGGCCATGTGTGTATACACCCTAAATTGGTCAAGCAACCATACATATTATGTTTTCTCTTAGTTCTTACATAGGAGACTCTGACTAGAGAATGAGCCTTGTTCACATTAGCCATGTCTTAGCTTTACTTATCTTGGTCTTGTTTATTACTTTTATCACCTCTCTGTTATCTCATTCAACCGATCTATACCTCTAGGAACACCTAGACTTGGTTTGTGTCAGTCTTAGCCTATTTTTCTAAGTCCTGAACAATAGAATTCTATAGGACTACAACGCCCAACACTCTTGTCCTTTTTTGTGCTATTGTCTAAAGATCATTTTTTCTTGCTTAATGAGTCCTAAACCTTTCTTAGCCCCTCCCTTAAGTTTTATTTAGATTTTTGATGTCGGCTAATATGAATAAAGCTCCTAAATTTAAAATGAAGAGTCTCCTATATAAAGGACTTCACAAAGCATTTTATATCTAACACTTACTAAGTTGGCACATTACATAATAAAAATTAGTCAATAGTATAGTTCAACATTTTACATCACACATAAACTTGTATGCTTGATCAAAGAAGGGCCTAGGTGAAAGTCGTTCTTGCATATACCATACATGTTGATTATGCATGTTCCCTAAGGAATAACTACATTTAATCTGAGACCCTAGCTTGAGGGTTAATGTAGGCAATGATCAAGATAATATGGGTTCTAGATTGTGCAATCATTCTTCCCATAATCCAATTTCCCCCCCTTTTACTTTTGATGCATTTGTTGTTTGCATATGTGTAGATAGATACAAGGTTTTGATATTAAAATGGACCTATAGTGAGCTCTGTTGACTCCTAACCTCCAACATATCATACATGGAGTCACATAGACATGGTGAACAAAACCTAAAAAGCTCATAGCTCCTAGATAATAGTGATAGAGGTGGACTACAACATTGGTGCCACTCTTGTCCACTTTCAATGCTCTTATCCAATCATAAAATGAATGCTAGATCCAGATTCATGAGAGTGTCACAGTCCTACACATCAATCTCTAGCTCTTAAACCATTTGTTTTGGTCCATTTTTAGATAAGTTTATTTCTTCTCCTCATGTAAATTACTTGTTAAAAGTCTATATTTTTCCATATTTAACTAGATTTTTTCTCTTACTCTAAACCCTTTATTATTTAGGAACTAAACACTAGATTCTCAAAAATAATAAAATATTTGGGGAACCCGACTTACTTTTAATAAATTTAAAACCCTAAGTACCCTTAGGTTTTTTCCTTCATATTTTGTGTAAAAGTTTAATTTCAAATTTTTGATTTTTGTATAATGTTTTGTATGTTTATCCTATTCAAAAATATTTTTATAATTTAAATTATTGGCATAATTTTCAAACATTCTAAAACCCTAGCTCAAAACCCTAGATTTCTAAACTAGGTCTTCAAACCCCAAGCCTTCTTTGAAAATTTTAGAAAAATATTTTGGATTTTTTTTAAATTGTTTACTTTGTCAAAAATAATTTCAAATTTTTAATATTAGTCGTTTTTTGGTGCAAAAATTAAATTTCAAATCTATGATTTTTTGTATTAGTTTTTGTGCATTTATTCTATTCAAATTTATATTTAGAAGTTTAATTATTTTCATAATTTTCAAAAATTCTAAAACCCTAGCTTGAAACTCTAGATTTCTAAATTAGGTCCTCAAACTCAAATTTTCCTCCCTTAGAATTGTTAGAAAAATAGTTTGAAATTTTTGCAAATTGTTTACTTTGTCAAACATAATTTCAAAATATCTGTGTTAGTAGTTATTTTTTCATTCATTTTCTTGATAGTACTTTTATACACTCTCTTTGGTGAAAGAAATAAAATGGCCATTAAGGCAATTCTTCCCTCTCATCCCATAGATCAATTTCTAATTTTTTTTCATAATTGTGACAATGAATGGACAAAATTGCAAAATTGCACATTAGCTAAAAATGATTTTATTTACAATGAAGATAATTACTATTGTTGTAATGAGGAATATGATGATATACGTGTTAATGATAGTGAAGTACAAGTAGATGCATCTTCTTCTCTCAAACCTATCTCTTTTATTCCCTCTTCTAAAGAAAATGATTTTGATAAATGAGAAAGATACTTTTCACCTCAATATCCTGTGCACAATGCACCAAATGAACAAATTAGTCATGCACTTCCAAGTGAACCTCATATTAGTGATACTTTTCTTCCATGTGAAACTAATCTCTCTCTCTCTCTCTCTCTCTCTCTCTCTCTCTCTCTCTCTCTCTCTCTCTCTCTCTCTACTTCAATGTTCAAATTAAAATAATATAAATGCAATAGAATCAAATTGCCAATACATAGTTCAAATGATACATCTCATGTTCTTAACTCTACTTTGTCAAAACAATGTCTAAATAATAACTCTCTTTCTCTTCTCATGAAAATAATGTATCTACTCCATTCATGGATAACATGTACATGATATTCCAATTTCAAATGATACTTTATTGTATATTAGAAAATAATTAAATTTTTCTCTTACACCTCTCCCTAGTTACACTAAAAGTGATAATGAATATATTAGTGAACATGCAAATGAATACGAAAATGAGAGTGATTATGAACAATATTTCAAAGATGACAATGCATGGAACAATGATGATTATTATGTAGATAGTGAAAAATAATATGCATCTCATGTTTCTAACTCTTCTCTCACTCTTCCTCTTAAACATAATGAACTACCAAATGTTGTTCCTACTTCTATGAACAATTTCAAATAATGAACATGTTAATGCTAATATTACATATTCTTCTCAATTAAAATGTGATACACTAAAACATAAAGATACCAATGAATCTCTCAAGCCACCCCACAATACATTAGAACTCAGTTCTCACTCTTCACCTAGAGAGAATGGTAGCCCACATCCCTATAGTAAGGTCCAAGTTACCATTACTCCCAAGGTTCAAGTGAGCACACCCCCTCTTTATGATCCAATTTATAAATTTAATGTTTTCATAGCTAAAATTAACAATCAAATTCAATGATTATATGAACCACTTCAATATACTAATGTACCATCCTAGGATATTATCTCTTTAATGCATGCAGTTGGTGAATTACAACACCAAGTACATCTTCTTACCTTGGAAAAAAGGCTTATAAGTCTTGGATGGATGCCAATGATTTACATGGTAACCCACTATTGAAGACATTCATAAAAGTTTCATTTCTTAAGCATTTCCAAATACCATCATTGCCTCACTTTGATGGAACTAGAGATCCATTCGTACACCTTTAGGACTTTCAAAAGGCTTTGCCATCTCATGTGAGTCCTTTTATTCTACTCAAGATATTATAGTAGACATTAGTGGGGGAAGCATAAAATTTCTTCTTTCATCTACTCCCCATTGGTTCCTTGCACACATATGATGATTTAGAGGAGGCATTTCTCAGACATTACGTAACAAACATGGGCCCTCATGTCACATATGACAAACTTACAACTGTACATTATAATACTTTAGAGCCAGTTAGTGATTATATCTTATGATTCAATAATCACATGTTAAGATTGATATAAAAACCAATACATTGATAGATTAAACATATATTTATTAAGGGGATTCACCAACCTCTACTCGAATCTACTTTATTAGATAGAGTCTTCTTTCAGCAATTCTAGCTTTGGAAAAGAAATTGGGATTGACTGAGGTAGATTCAGTTGATTGGATTAATCTAGATTTCATAGAAGTATCTACAACTCCAAGCATTTAGCATCTACCATGTCCTAAACAAGATAAGAGACCACCACCAGAAAAGCAACCAGTTAAGAACAAAGAGCTAGTCTCCAAAGTACAACCTACATTATGCATTATAGAGAACCACATCAAGACACCATTACAATTTTATTCAGATAAAGATATCTCATATATCATATTAGCAAAACCATTAGATAGGAGGTTAATCACATTGCCTTCTACTCATCGACAAGATCCACATCTCCTACATAAACAACCACATCGACCATTTTGTAACTATCATCATATCCATGAACATAGAGATAATGATTGTTATGGAATCAAAGATTGCATTACTAGATGTTTTGATAATGACATCATATAATTCACATAAGGGGAATCGATATCTCATCCATCATGAAACCATAGACCTCATTCATCCATGACCGAGTCATCCCAAGACATTCCTTTATAGGAATCATCAGTCACTAATTGTGAGAGTAATGCAGGTTCTAGGACAAAGCCTCATAATATATCTCCTATTCCACCTATTCAAAAGTTTTGGAAACATGTACAGTGAAAACAACCTACATATAGCACTATAGTCCAAGGAGTACATAGTGTAGTTCCATATACATGTCCATCAGAGTCACATGCATCACAATAGAGTACTACTCATGAGAAATATTCACTATCACTAGATTTTTTGGGTCCTATCTCACATAGAAATTTTCTATGATTAAGATTAAATGAACCCATATTATAGAGTACTACTCATGAGAAATATTTCCTAAAACCGTATTGTTTGGGTCCTATCTCATGTAGCAATATGATATGGTTAACATTAAATGAGACCCCATCACAAGTTTTAGCTATATCTCTATCTATTTCTTAGTCATACACATCACAATAAAGGCCATAGGGTATATGATTACAGATAGATAAGCCTTCTTCACAACACATAGTTCCTATTACACATCTAATAAAGTTACATTTTGAAAAATCTCCATGTCCAGCTATAGTTAGTACACAACATACAATATCAAATACAAAGCATATTACTATACAACATGAAAAATATGTGCACTTGTTTAGTTGGCCATCAAGGTTCAAATAGTGATAAAACATAGAGTGATACGATGCACATTTACACTAGCATCAGTTCATACCTTTACTTATCAAGGCAATGATGGAGCCAAAGGTCTAGCTAGACTTTGTATTCTTAAGCCATTCTTTGGGAAGTAATACACACAACATGTTATATTACATTTACACATACTAAAAACTAACATTCCTAACTCCCAAAAACTATCCATAGCCAAACACTAGCTTATCAAAAATCCAGATGTTACCAAATCCTATTTTTCCAATATTAAACCAAATCAACCCATCTAAACTATTTACCAACCTCAAACCAACTCAATTTATCCCAAAAATTTTCCATTGCAAAACCAACAGAATTTTTACTCACATATAATCATAAACCAAATAAAATTCTTTCCTTACATATCGAAATAACAAAATAGCATCACACTTATCAAAACAATCAAATCACATATCCCAAGTACCATTTTACCAAACATATACAACCTTAAACATCAATACCAAATCAAATATTTATATTCAACACATTGTAATACCAATCTATTCCATAATCCATAACATAATATGCCTGAATCAAAATCAACTCAATCTATATATATATATATATATATATATATATATATATATATATATATATATATATATATATATATATATATATTTATTTATAGTAAATGTTTTCAAAACATATACATCATATCAAGATATAATCAATAATGAATGGGCGTCATGCCATCACTCTCAATCTCAGTCTCTCCTCCAGTACTAGTCCCATAGTCTAGCCTAACACTTAATGACCCTACACCTCCTCGAGCTCCTGAATGCCTCTTACATCAGCTCTCTCATTCCAGTAACCACCCATACTCCTCACGTAAGTCCACATACCACCTCTAAATATCCATGTACTCATCCATAATCCATGTACTCACTGATCCATAATCAGGTGGAGACATATTATGCTTATCTAGCTTAGCCCTCAACTCATCTCTCTCTCCCATTGCTCTCACATATATAGCTATTGCTATAGTAGATATATCAAATAAATGAGCATAAACACCAAATTTAATAGTCACTCTCCCTATCAAACCCTCCTCCACCACATCATGAGCTCTTAGAGTGTCAACTCAATGATGGTCTCCTAAAACCTATTAGCTCCACCTCCTCCCCTAATAGGTGCTTCATCTTGAGCACCTTCCACTCCACCTACATGAAAAAGTACAACACTACATTAGATATACATTTTATAAACAAGCTAAAATATGCACAGACTTGTACATAATTCAAATATAATCAATGCTTACCTCCCATCATCTAGATCGATATGAGATCCTCATACTTGGGGTCATTCCCTCTATCAACATGTTACAATAGAGCCCACCGATGCCTAGTCCACCATGTGGTATATGCATCTATACATCCAACATCATCTACATCTAAAATATCTATAACCACATCTCGTACATCCAAAGGTAATGGTGCTAACTCAGCCTTAGTAGGCCTCCCATGAGCCCCTACCCTTATTGGTGCTTGTGCACTGCATACCCACACCCATGCTACCAGTGGCACATCTTGTGGTACCCCAAATTATATGGTCACATTTTTATACTGAAAGCACTTGTACACTCTAATGTAGTGATCATGTAACCAATAACTAACCCTTATATACTGTAACTACACCCTATCCTCGAGCCACCTAGGGAATACTCTATAAGGCCTCCATATGATATCTTGATCCACTAATCTATCTAAAAATCATCTATAATGATCTATCCTAAGAGATCAGATAATCAACATACTCATCCACCACTCTCCAAATGGGTGTGGAGGTGCCCATATCTCTCTCAGTAATCCTATCATCCATACAACCGCTATGTTCTCATAAGCCCAATAATGCAATAAAGTAGCCATAATCATATCTCCACTAAATGCCTCCTAAGTAAACCTATAAAGATCCCTGTATAAGTGGGCAAGCATAGTCCTACCCCATGAGAACATAGTACCATACACCTCTATAATGTGCAAGATCCTATGAATCTTATATGTAATTGACACCGCACTCCCATCCATATCAATCAATGAAGCCAAAAACATGACCAACAACTTCCATAGGCATGAAACACTCGAATGCACAATCACTGACAATAATACATCACCATCACTACCTTTTTGATGTATGCCTGAGGGCACACCAAAAAATTACAAGGATGCATGATAAATAACATCTATACCCATGTTATCCTATAATGTCACCCGACATCCACTAACTGACAAATATAAGATATGGTACACATCCTCCAAAGTAATAGTAATCTCCCCTATAAGAAGCCAAAAATTACATGTGTCTACATTTCACCTTTCACATAAGGTGGTAATCAGATACCTATCCCACTGTGAAGTACCTAGGTCACACACATGACCCAGCCCTACCCTATCCATCATAGCCCTCTCATCCACTAACAAAGGTAATAATCTTAGTGTCTCTATTACTTGGCCTCTATAGAACTCCCTCATTCATACCTCACCTTGCATAAACACCAAAATACAACATATATATCAATCAACCATGCCAAGGAAACTAGTTAAGATATATAATAATAGGTCACAAATCAAAAACTCAAAAAAATAGCCCCAGTGGATAACAATGTTGTAAAAGGATATTAGCGCTAGATAATAACGTTGAAACCTAGATAATAGTGTTGAACATTGGTTATGAGCATTGACTCTTAGATAGGAGTGATATAACTAGTCTAAAGCTCTAAAACATCAAAAATAGGCTTCTAAATAGGCAAAAATCACACATTTCAACTATTTACCAGGGTTACCTCCCCACCAGCCTCTACTTGGGTTGCTAAATGCTCAAATTGGGTCACAACATGTACTTGTCTCCTTGCCATATATCTCACTCTAGAGCTCTAAATCTCAACCTAGTCAATATGAAAATGAATCAAGAATCAATCCAATTTTATTATATCAAATAAATTTCTCATTCAAAGAAAAATACAATTTTTCCCATAACTAAAACCACATTGCTCTATTTTACAAACCTTTTTATTTCACAAAATTATGGTAATAAAATCTTCCATATCAAGCAATCCTCACTCTCTTACTATATCATTTGCCTAATATGGCACACACATATCTATATCTCTTTTATACCCAAACATAAAACTCAGTCCTAACTAGTTAGAAACTCATTCAACTATTAAACAATTTAGCCTAATCAATTTAGCAAACTTTCAATCTCCTCACAACAAGCCAACCTTGTTTTCTACTTACGCCACTAGTCATCACTTTTGGCTCAACCTCCTCTATCATAGATCTCATCCCTCTCCACAAAAGGGGGCATCATTCCTACTATTCTTGTTCTTACCCTTATCCATCATGCCTATCCACTATCATAGATGGATACAACATGATTCATACACTTCTAGTATTCAAATTATCAGATTCAGTTTAGATTGATCAAAATATATAGTGATTCAGATTACATGGGTCATTTGACATTACTTAGGACATTTAGAGGGACATACCTTCAATTTATAGATACATAGATTAGTTAGATATAGTGGTTTAGATTATATGGATTCACAGTGACTTCGTTACAAATTTAGACTAGATACCAAATTTGGGGGCATGTATATTACTACACATCTCATACATACAACTTCATACAACATGACATAGTTACATGACTAGATAACAGATTATAGGCATAATATAGAGCACATTATTTTGATCTCTATTTTTACACATGGGACATGACATGATAACTCATATCACATTTGGTTATACAGATTACTAGACTATACATACACATCACTCACATAGCAGATTTAGGGGCATGACATAGATGTTAATATTCTTCATCATCTAGGATTATACAAATTGGAATGGAAAGACATGTCATTCTATTCTTGCACATTTACTAGAGTTTTAGATTACACCCAGCTATACCTAGGTTGTCACCAGGTTGGACCATATGATCATCTGTAGTGGTTGGTTGATAACATTACCTAGATCTAGACTAAACAAGTTTATATGGGATAGAGGACAAACATTGGTTTTAGGCCTCTCTGCATTTCTCAATTTTAGTTTAGATATTTAGAGTGGGGACATGACATATTTTTCTCTACACAACATACAGATTCTATACACACATTCCAAATTACATGAGTTTATGTGGGATAGAGGGAAGACATTGGTTTTGGGCCTTTGAGCATTTCTCATTTATAGTTAGATTTAGCATATGGGGTAAGCATTTTCCTCCTTCTCCATGTTATAAAGATTTAATTTCTAGGTTTGGTATAGGGGTAATCTAATTCAGTGATTCCTTCTTTCTCTAGGCACTATTAGGCTCTCCATCAACTTCTTTGGCTAGGAAGTGAGTTAGACCCTTATTTAACACACTTATCTTCACATAGGTAGGTTTAGGTACACATTTTATTTTCTTTCTTTTACTCTAGTACTTAATTTCATTGCATCAATAGAATAAAAGGGTGGCCAATGTATACACCATAAGTTGGTCAAACAACCACATATATAATGTCTTTTCACAGTCCTTTTATAAGAGACTCTAACTGGGGAATATGAGCTTTATTCACATTAGTCATGTATTTGTTTCACTTATCTTGGTCTTGTTTATTGATTTTATCACCTCTCTTTTATGTCATTCAAATAACTTATACCTCCAAGAACCCTCATACTTGGTTTTTGTCAGTCCTAGCCTATTTTTTTGAGTCCTGAACAACATAATTCTATAGGACTATAGTGCTTGGCACTCTTGTTCTTTTTGGCACTGTTATCTAATGATAATTTTTTCTTGCTTTATAGGTCCTAAACCCTTTTTAGCCCTCCCTTAAGTTTTATTTATATTTTTGATGTTGCTTAATTTGAATAAAACTCCCAAATTAAAAATGAAGAGTTTTCTATATAAAAGAACTTCACAAGGCATTTTATATCTAGCACTTACTACTTTGACACATTATATAAAAAAAATTAGTCAATAATATAGTTCAACATTCTGCATCACACATAGACTTGCATGCTTGATCAAGGAAGGGCCAAGGCAAAAGTCATTATTGCTTCTACTGTGTGTGTTGATTGTGCACATTCCCTAAGGGAGAACTTCATTTGTTCTGAGACCCTGTCTTGAGGGTTAACGTAGGCAACGATCATGATAGTAGGGGTTCTAGATCATGTGATAATTCTTCCCCTAACCTAGTTTTTCCCCCTTTTGATTTTGATGCATTTGTTATTTACATGTGTGTAGATAGATATAGGATCACACAGACATGATGAACAAAACCCAAAAATATTAGAACTCCTAAACAACATCAATAGAGGTAGACTAAAATGTCGATACCACTCCTGTCCACTTTCAACACTCTTGTCCAATCATAAAATGAAGGCTAGATCTAGATTCATGATAGTGTCCCAGTGTTGCACATCAATCTCCAGCTCTTGAATCATCCATTTATGTCCATTTTTAGATAAGTTTATTTATTCTCTTCATGTAAATTACTTGATAAAAATCTATATTTTTCCATATTAAACTAGATTTTTCCCCATACTCCAGACTCTTTATTGTTTAGGAACTAAACACTACATTCCTAAATATAATAAAATAATGTGCAACAAGATTCAGATAGTATTATGCATAAAATTCTATTTGAGCTAGTTTTTGGAGAGACAAGAGTGAAATTTGAATAGATGGTTCTTGCTGGTAAGTTTCCAAATTTGGTTGATGTAGTTCCCTTTACATGGTTCGTGGTTGATACATGGAGGAGGTTCCTACCATGCATGAGGTTCTAATGATTGGTTGATAGCGCTCCCATTTCTTGGTTGATGGTAGATGTTCCTATTTGAAGTTATCACACTAATTTAATTGATATGTTCATGAAAATTAATAGTTGACAAAAATTTGATGTGTTCCTTCTTTACTTTCATTAAGTCTTGTGAAACATAAATTACCATGTAAAGCCTAAGGGGTGAAATGTTAGGGAATAATTAGCCCTCACATTAATTTATATATTATAATTTGAATAATTATGAGAGTAATAGTTCACTATTACATATAGTTAGTTGTTAGAATATATTTGGTTAATAATATATTGTTAGTTATATTATTATTGTAAGTTACAATAATAATACATATATAGGAGATTGAGTATTCAGGTGAGATATTGGTGGAGATATGGTCTCCCCAATTATAAGAAATAGTTTTCCTATATATTTGTAATGTTTCATATGAAATAATACAATGTGTGATACAATATTATTGTGAATAATTATTTTGTTCAGTGTTCAACTTTTTCTCTATTGTGCAAACTCATATTTTCCCAATAGTTGGTTTATGATCTTCCTTCTTTTCATAGAAATGTTATTGTGAGTTTAAGCACACAATCAAATGAGTTAAAAGGATAATCTTACAAATTTTAAAACCAATGGTATTATTATCGAGGTTAAAGATTCAAAAGACCATAAGATCTAAAATACGACACTTGGCCCTCCTTCTAGTGCCAATTTCTATTAGGCTAAAATTGTGACCACTTAGAGATAATTACTAAATTAACTGTTATGAATGGAAAAGAGTATATTAAAACACATGGGATAAAGATAAGCCTCATTTTTATGACCTACTAGTGATCTAAGGGCCAATAAACTCCAAAAAATATAGCATGGGTAAGATACAATTATTTCCACTGAAGGTTTAAATGGATTCCTCAAAGATATTCAAGTTCTCACTATTGGTTCCTCTACAAAATGGGATATTTACAATGTAAGGGTTAAGACACGCTTTATAAAAAAATATAAAAGAGAGAAAAGATTAAGGTAAAATAGAGGTAAATCCTTTGATGTCATAATTTTCCATGGGTTATTTACATGTAAAATTGTGACATCTTTTGCCTCCTTGCCTTTGTTAACTCGAACTGTATATTTTGGATTGGAAAAATTCTCAGCCAAGATTTTTTTTTTGATTTTATGAAACCCTCATTAAACAACATGTAGTATTGAACTGCAAATGTTGAACTACCAATGGAGAGAGATCCAATAAGTAAAATAGACCAGATATAACAGTATATACAAAGTTTCCACAACATATAAAATTTATAGCAATTGGATATAAAAAAATATTTTCAAGTAAAAAATTCACTATCTCATTAAAAAAGCAAACATAATAAAAACCAGACATTCAATACCTGATGTTTTGATATCATGTCAAGAATTGCACCAATATTGAAGATAGAATATTGAATGCATTATAGCTCAGACAAAGCAATAATAGTGAATGAATAAATAAATTTGAGAGAAAAATCAAGACTAAAAACCATGTAAATACTCCATGCATTAATAACTCACCAAGTGAGATGTAAAAAAATAATTCAATGTGTAACTCCCCCTATAATAGTCGTCAAAGTCTTAGAGTAGGAAAGTAACTCCATACTTGGAATAATAGTTCAAAAGAGTAACTCCCACTAACTAAATAAGGCTACCAAATGTAACTCCCTATGACATACACATCTAAGCAAGCATATCCCACATGTGTATGAACACCTTGAGCAAAATAAATAAATGAAAATAATATCTTACACTAACAAGATCCAACGATGGGGTGTATGGTTTTACTTCAAATATGGGAATGCAAATATTAAATTTTACTTTGAAGGGGATCAAATACTTAAATTGATATTGAAAATGTCATGAGAAAACATTTTAAGGTGTTAGGTTGTGCTACATCATAATAATGTATAATTAGATAAAGTGACCAATACATTGTGCTTCTACAACATCCTTACCTTGCCTTCAATCTTAGTGGCATTGTGACAAACTTTCCCTAGATTGATGTAATTCAAAAAATCTATATTCATAGGTATATAAGGTGAAATTTCACTAATGTACTTCAAAAACTTATGTTATTTAGTCATGTTCTCATGCATGTGTGTGGTGTAGTCATGGAACTCATTGATGTAGTCTTCCAATAACTTGATCTTGTGTTGGCACATTTGGTAGAATTTGATTTATATATCATAAAGTGGTGGAGATGATAGTAATCCTACTTTAGCACATCAAAAAATGTCTTCCAAGACTTGACTAGAATGTATTATTATATTCATTGTGCACTAAAAATATTCCTCTAGCGAGACATAAAATTAAAATATTCAACATGACAAAGACAATTTATGATCTTATCAACATTGGTGAATTAATTGACTAAGAAATGTGCCTCAAGCTATCAAATCTAGGCATCTAATGATGCAAAGTTTATTTTACCTTTGAATATGTGAATGTCAAGATTGACTTATACTTTTATGGGGTCAACTACTAAAGCTAATATTGATCATGCATTGAGAGATGGTTTAAAGAAGTTAGGTTGAGCCTCATCATAAAATCTCATTATTGGCCAAAGTATTCAATGTAATGCACTTTCAGGGCATCGATAATGAGATTTTAGATGTATTCATTTTCACATCATAGTGATATAAGGTGAATTAATTTGATATACCATAACACTTTATTTTTTTCAGTCAAGTTATCATAAAGGCATGTGGTGTAGTCATGGAACTCATTAACATAGCCTTCCGTTGACTACTCCTTACATTACAATTTTTTTATAACTTGATGTGTTCATCCTTAAAGTGGTAGAGAGGATAGTAATCCTCATTCAACATTTTGAAAAAAATCTTCTAAGACTCTATTGAAACACATTCTTGAGTGACATGAAATCAATCACTTGATTCATTGCATAGGATTATTAAATAAGGAATATCGAGCCCTATAAACATAAATGTGGAAACCTAGTGTAAATTTGGACTTCATATGCCTTATTTGAGTGCCCCATAAAAATAATAAGTTGATTTATTGCATGAGGAACTATAATATGGAATATGAATCATCCTCAACATAATTTTGACAAAATGTGTTTTTAAATTTCAGACTCAATATGCTCTATTTATGTTCCCCATAGAACCAATCACTCAATTTTTTCCATGAATAACTAAAATAGGGAATATATATCCCCATAAATGAAAAATATGAAAACATAACGTAGATTCAAACTCGATATGCCATATTTGAGTGTGCCATGAAACCAATCATTTGATTCATTACACAAAACACTCAAATAGCAAATATAGAACACATTAATGACAAATGCAAACACCTAATGTAAATTCACACTGGATATACCAAATTTGAAAGCCCTAAGAAATGAATGACTTGATTCACTAATTGAAGGAATCAAATAAGCAAAATATATACCCTTAAACACAAATATAACAACCTAATGCAAACTGGGAGTCAATATGCATTATTTGAATGCACCATGTTACCAATCATTTGATTCATTACATAAGCACTCAAATAGGACATATCGAGCCCCTTAAATTTTTTTACAACCTACTATAAATTCAAAATTTATATTCTCTATTTAGTCCTCAATGCAACCAATTACTAGATTCATTGAAATGGGATAAAAAATAGGGCATATCAAGCCCCTGAACCACAAATGCACAAACCTAATGAAAATTTATACTTGATATAATCTATTTGAGTGTTTCATGAAACCAGTTGATATATTTGTTGCACGGGGATATGAAATAGGGTTTATCAATCCACGTAAACACAAATGTGACAAGTTCATGTAAAATTTGACTCAATATGCCCTATTTGAGTGACCCATGTAACCAAGTGATTGATTATTTACACAATATACTAAAATAGGGAAAGTGACTCCCCAAACTCAAATGAAACAACCAAATGTAAATTCAGACTGGATATATGTCTTATTTTAGTTCCCTTTATAATCAATCAACTGATTGGTTGCACAAAGTGCTTAAATAGGGCATATCATTCACCTAAAAACAAATGTGTCAAATTAATGTAAATTTAAACTCAATATGATCTATTTAAGTGACTCATGCAACCAATCACTCTATTATTTGTATGAGGCACTCAAATAGGGAATTTAAAGCCCCCTAAATAAAAATGTGATAGCCTCAAGTAAATTCACACTTGATATTCATTATTTTATTCTCTTGTGTAACTAATCACTTTATTTGTTGAATGTGGCACTCAAATAGGGCATATCAATCCCATTAAACAAAATTACAACCACATAATGTAGATTTGGACTTGATGTGAGTTATTTGAGTGCCATGTGAATGTGGGCACTAAAAAGCTGCACACATGTAGTGCTATATGTCTGAATGCCTCGAACCCACCCTAGGGACCACCTAAACCTTCTTGACACTTAACCTAACCCTCTTAACCTAACAAAAAACGTTATTCACCTTTAAATATTCATATTTTATTATTCAAAAGCACTATTTGAAAACATTATTCCAAGTCACTATTCAACTATCACTACTCACTGTCACTATTCATGATAACATGACATGTCACTATTCATGGTGACTAAATAGTGATATGGAAAGTGATATGGCAAGTGACATGACTTGAAAGTGATTTGGAATTAAGTGGGACATCATACCCCACTTGGGACACTTGACAAAAGTGCTTAATGACCTCGCTAAGCACCATAAGGGGCCCCTTCCTAAGTATGGTGCATTTTTCCAAGTGGAGCCATCATCCAACATCAAAATTTGTCTTCATGCATGAAAGTGGTGTTAAAATGGGGTTTGTAATTGTTTATTCATTTGGAAAGGATGAAATATGTATTATCTCCACCCATTTTGGACTCTTTAGCAATGTGGGAGACACACTTATCAAATGGGAATCCCACCACCCTTATCCATTGACTCACTTAATCACCCATGGGGAAAATGGTGCTAAAATTTGTGGGACACCTTGATAAGTGCTTAGGAAAAGATAGATTAGCTTGGTGGTCAGTCTCTTGGACTCATATGGGTTCATCAACATTATATCCACTACGTTTAGACACATTTGAAAGGTGGGAGGCACACTACCTTCAATGGGAGATGAACTTATGAAATGGGCATCCCAATTTACTTGTATTTCATGACCACTTACCCACCCATGGGAAAAATGGTGCCAAAGTTTGTGGGACACCTTGCTAAGTACTTAGGAAAAGATAGATTATCTTGGTGGAACGTCTCCTGGACTCATATGTGTCCATGATATCTCCACTACATTGGGACACATTTACAAGGTAGGAAGAACACTACCTTAAATGGGAGACACACTTATGAATTAGGCATCCTACTTTCCTTGTCTTTCATGACCACTTATCCATCCATGTGGAAAATGACACCACATTTCCTATTCCATCACTATTTTAGCCTTTATCATCTTTCATAGTATGAAATGCTATAAATATGACCCCCATTTCATGGAGAGGAGGTTGGAATTTGTTTAAAATCATTCATCTTATAGGTTCTAGTCATTTATCAAGGAGGTCACTCATATTGGAGGAGAAGAGCTTGAGCTACCTAGACTTTGTCAGAATTGCTCCAATATTAATTTTACAACATCCTCAACAACAACATCTTTAGGCCATCAAGGTATATTGTTTCAATTTATTCACCCTTTTACCTCTTCTTTTCTTGACCTCCAAACCTCTATCCTTTTACATATTCTTTTCTTGACCTCCAAATCTCTATCCCTTGGCCTTCTTCTTTTCTTGGCCTCCAAACCTCTATCCCTTTACCATCTTGACCTCTTGGCCTCTTAACCATCTACCTTTGCCATTTTGACCCCTCAGCCTTTTAACCATGTAAATTTCCCATCTAGAACTCTTGGCCTCTTAACCCTCTACCATTTACCATCTTGACCATCAACCAACCCCAACCAAAACCTTAGTTTCTTGGGCCTTTTCAGAATACAAACCCAAAACCCCAATTATGATTTGACCTGCTTTAGTATTAGTATTGATTTATTTAATTAATGTACTTTTAGCAAAGAATTATTGTATTTAATTTTAGTTATCTTTTATTATTTAATGTAAGTACCTTCTTTTATCATTTGTAAAATTAATTGTTTAAAGGGTGTGTTTTGATAGCCTCATAGGAAGCTCTCACTTTCGAGATCTAGCTCATGCTAGGCAATCCACCCAACTACTTGTCGAACAAAAAAGTTTTCTTTAAGTGATTTCTTATTTTTAGGTCATCCTCCCAAGACAAAGAGGATATCTTCACAACCATATGGAATTCAACGAGTGCATGATCAACCAGGTATTCCTACCACACCCATAATTAGTGTCTTTCTTCCATAAATTAAGAAATGAGAAAAAAATTATAAGAACATTTTGGCATGCTCAGTGGGACCCTAGAGATTTTCTTAGGTTCATAGTTGTTTTAGGACATTATAGTTACATTAGTGAAAGATTTATCCATTGCACTTCTTTATTTATGAAACTACAATGTTACTTTCCTTCATTGAAAACCATAACTTTCAATTCTTTCTTTTCAAAATCAAAAGCAAGTACTTGTTTTCTTTGCTTTCTTAGAGAAGGAAAAAACATTCATTTTACTTTCTTTATAAAAAGTGAAAAAGCACTCAGCCTAGGAATATGACGTTCATCTTCATACTGCATTTAGGTGCATCATAATTGTTTATTTTTTCATTTAAAAAGAAATCAAAATTTTCCTTTGGGACTAAAATTAACTTACATCCATTGATTGCTTGCTTGTTTTGTTCACATAGTTTAAATTAAACAATGAAATTAATCATAGTCTCCCTTATCATCACACACAAACCAAACTACCTACATCAATCAAACATATAAACATATTTGAGACAAGGCTTGACTAGGATTTCATCTCAACAATAAACTTTACCCTACCCGATAATCCTACTTGGACGTCATTGCCAAGGGGAGAGCCCACTTAATTCTCTAGCCAAGTAAAAACTATGGATAAATGGTTTATTGACTAAGCACCCAAATCTACTATGAGACCATAAAGTGAGGTGGGAAAGCCCCAAGTAGAAAGCCATGTACCTAATCCAATATAGATTTCTCTCTTGATCACCTAAACACAACCTGGAACCAAACATATACTTCTTTCTAAGACTTCTTCTACAAGTCAGATTTATTCTTCACACTTTCTATGGCATAAACCAAAAGAGAGATAATTAAAACTATAAGACTTAACACATCTTACTGTATGTTTTTATTTCTTTGCTAGTTTTTTATTTGAGGTGTGAGTTCGTATCATTTCTTTCCTTATTTCTCGCATAATATTTACTAGACAATAGTTGAGAAATCATACCAACCAAAGACCACCTTCCTCTTCTTCCTCCTCCTCTATGGAGTATATTTTATATGTTGAGGGTTATCCTCATCATCCTCCCACTCCTACCATGCCTCAAATAGTTTTTGAAGGTGATGTGGATTTTGTCACATTCTTTAACAATAACCCCACAGCCCTTCAACATTACCTTAACACTTTATCTCATTGTACACCTATTGCTTCAATTCCTCCTATGGATCCACCATATGACATGCCTCCCCATATTATGTTTGGTGTTACCTTCACCCAACCTTTGATCATTGAAGCCTCTTCCTCTACCAATATCTCAACCACTACCACCATCAAAACCTAATCCAACATTCCAACATATAACCAAACCCCTCCTAAACTAACCAACACTTCCAATGTATATACAAGCTTACCTCTTGTTACCTATACCCCATCTACCATAGGGGTAAATTCTACCCCTATTTCTACCCTTCCTATTTTTACTACCAACACACCAATTTCCATCCCACTCGAATGTTTAGTACTTTCCATACCTTTTACCCTTCCACCCATTATCACAAGGACTACCACTCAACCTCAACCATAAATCCAAACCAACCCATATCTATCCCTCAATAAACCCCTATAAAATCATACCAATACGTTCCTAACCCACAAGGATACATACCCATTTCATCCTAGACTTCAATAACCACATACTAATATATGGCATCATCTCGACCTTCCATCTCTTATCCATACATGGCAGCCACCCAACCTTAAATAAACTTACCGCCCAATTATGTAGCTACCTAACCTCAAACTGATTTGATTAAGATGTTGATGGATAAACTATCTAATCTGGAATCATCTATTTCAGAGCTCATGACTATTTATCCTATGATCAAATTTATAATGAACACATTCACCCATTTGTCCCTATCAGACCTTATCTTCCTCAATGGGAACCTCCCATGTTCTACAAATTTCAAAGTAAGGAGGATCCCAAATAGCACCTTAGGGAATTTATGCATGCTTGTTATCTCATCACCTACGATGATTCCCTTCTTCTATAAACTTTCCCCATGTCTCTAGCTAACCCGACCTTAGATTAGTATAATAACTTACCCAAACATTCCATCTTCTCCTTCACCCAACTAGCCCAAAATTTCTTAGATCATTTCTTGATAAATATCTTTGAGTAATTTTCCATTACCAACCTCTAATCCATCTGGTAGTTCGAGGATGAATTAAGACTCATTGACAATTTTGTGGCTCATTGGAGAATCCTAATTAACCAACTTTCCTTTTCCTTTCCTTAATGTAAACTCATAAATCTCTTTACTCGGGCATGTGCCAAACATATCTCCTTCATGTTGTGTGTCCATAGCTTTCATAATTTTGATGAATCTTTTACCATGGCACATAATCTAGAGAATAGAGCCATTGATGAAGGGAGGCTAAAATTGAAGAACACAAATTCCACCTACAAAACCAATGAGACCTTTTCTTCTAAACCAAAAGACCAAACCAATACCAATACTAAGGGAAAAATAAATGTGAATGTAGCTATCCTTAAATTTTCTCCCTCACCATCTATAAACCAAAATAATTCCTTTAATTATTCAAAGAAAAATCCAAGGAACCAAACCTGGAACAACCAAAAGCAATTAACTCCATTTAGAGAATCATATGATTCTATCTTGGAGAAGTTATTAAAATCTAATATCATTCAACTTCCTCCTATTAAACCACCCCAAAAATTTGACTCTTCTTGTCCTCTACCTAGTTTATACAATGAGAATTATTCATATGCCTTCCATCATGTGATAGGACATGATATCAATAGGTGCAACACCTTCAATAACCTTGTCCAATCCCTCATTGACAAGGGGGAACTTACATTGGATAACCCCAATGCACCACCAAATGAAACCCTTGATATATTTATGCAACCTTTCCTAAACCATGCTCCTACCAGGAATGATAGAAACAACATCAAGTGCTCTCATGATACCCATACTCTTAACATGGTTCTTGACACACTTGTTACTAAAGAACCCACTCACCAACCTATTTATCCCTCACCCTCTTTGCTTATTGAGGTATTAGAGTTACCTTATCCCCTTTTAGGAACCCAAGCCAAGGAAGTACCCCTTTCTCCTCCTCTACTCATTGAGGTAGTGGAGTCACCAACCTCCCCTTCAACCAACATATTGGACCACACACCCATTTTGCCATCCTCACCAATTACCAAGAAACTCACCACTCCCACAAAAATCATTTCTTAGGAAGAAATACTCATGTATACTCCTCCTATAGAGGAACCACCTATCCCAACCTTGCATCCTTTTATTGAGGAAGAGGACAAGGTTACCATACCTATGTCTCCACTTAAGGGGTTGTCTTTTAGATCCACCATTCAGGGAATCAAACCAACCTAAAAACCCTTCTATAGGTTAGTGCAGAAATTGAAATTTATCTCCAAACCTAACATGGATCGATGAAAATTATGGTAATAATTAAGTCTCCTTTATATTACTAGACCAATACCTTTGATCCCTTCTTTGGCAGGCCAACCCACCCCTTCTATTTACCAACCTATTACCATATCTAATCAAAAAATCAAAACCTCTAACCAACCATCTAAAAACTCCACAAAACTAACCAACCCTCAACCACTTAAGCCAACCAATGCCCAAGTGTCTAATCCCTCTCCTATCACCCCAAATAAATCTACCAAAAACCTTAGTATTCTCCCTACGTTGAGCCTTAGTCACCCATATGTGAAAGTCGACCTAACCCATTCAAAACTAATAACCAAGTGCCAAACCAAAGAAACAAAAGAGGTAAAACCATCCAAAGTCCCAAAGCCCCAAATTTTACCTCCTTCCACCTTGTCCTCTATTTTGGTGCCGCATCCCTCTACCTTGAGTAAGAATCCCATTCTCTATATCAGAACCCCACCACATTAGTTGGTTACACCTTCACACTTGCTTTCTAACACACCTCTCTTTACCATGCTAGTGATACTTAAGTTACCTACCTTGTGATCCTCTAACTCTAGCTCATCAACCTCCTTACCTAAATTGAAGCCATTAACCAAGCATACTACCTTACCTAAGGCACCTATCACCAAACCTATTTCCAAATAACCTTCTACATCAACACCTAATGTAAAAAACTACTGAACTTTTACCACATTTAATCAAGTCCTATTCAACCATTCTCCATAAGTTATTATAGACTTCCTATTTAGCCTTACCTCCCATTATACCATTTGACCCTCTTGATTTTGAATCCACCTAGTATAATTATAACCATGTGTGCTCTTACCATATGACACCTAGCCATGATGTCGAGAACTACAAAGCTCTCCAAACTATTATCCATTAGTTTTATGATGAGGATGATCTATTAAAAAATGAACCTCTTATGGAACCCATACCAATCCAACCATCAACCATACCTACCCAACACTTACCTACTCTTCCACTCTCACCTAAGAGTGAAGATGAGTCTAACCACTCTACTACCTCAACCTCTCCTTCTATACAAACTATCAATATAGTCACTAGATCATAGTAGAAGGATAAAGGAAATGTTAAGGTGTCCATTCCTTAGACTTAACCCTATTTAAACTCCCAACCAACTCCACATCCAACTATCTCCATCTTCAACTAGACCCAATGTGTCTATTTTAGGTACCCCCTATTCTAACCCTTCATAATCTATTTAGAGAGTTATCTTCAAGTAGCTTCATCAGACCCCAACAAAAATGAGCTTGTATGAGTTGATATCTACCTCTTACCATCACCACTAAGCACTAATAGATGCTTTTCAATACATTGAGGTCCAACCCAAAGAACTTCAAGTTATAGCTTCCTTTGTTGGTTCTATTTAAAATTCTATCCTAGTTACCTTCAAGGATTCAAAAATACCTTTCATCCACCTTGAGGAATTAGATCCCCCACTCTTTATTACCACTTATATCAATCAAAACTATATTAAATGGGTCATGTTTTATAGGGGAGCTAGCATTAGCACCATCTCATCTCTCACCTATGACCAACTCAACTTACTAGCCAATGTCATGTCTGAATCCTCAATCATCCTTCACTTCTTCAATGATACCATGGCCACTACTTTGGGAACTATCATCCTTCATATCCATGTAGGATCCTATACACTCCCTGAACTCTTCTATGCTATATAATGGGAATTATAATACAACATATTATTGGGATGACCTTGGATTCACTACATGGGATGTGTTCCCTCTACCCTCCACCGTTGCATCAAGTTTAAACATGAGGGCCAGGTCATCACCATCCAAGTGGACCCAAGTCATTTCTCATCATGCAACATGACCTATTACCCTAATGATGTCGTCATACTCCCATCCAACACACCTTCATTTACTAAATCCCAATCATTAATTACCAATGCAAATGTTATATCCCCTTTTACCAATGAAGCATCAACTAGCTCCTCAATCCCCTCTTCATAGATCCTTATAAAGGAGCCCTTGGAATCTACATTCTAATGTATTTCATTAGGGGAGTATTTCCTTTTAGATCTTGATGCATTCCCTTCTCCTCATGAGTATAGACAACTCACCAACCAGTGAGGATATGACCCCAATATTAGAACTATCATTCCCTTTGGACCTCCCAATCATCAGATTTATTTTGTCTATGGGAGACTTGACAAACCCCTCAGTGTTTCTATCACATCTTCCTCACCTCAACCATTTACCACCATTTTCTCTTACCTAGATAAACCAATCTTTACCAAGACATACCTTTAACGATGTACTTGTAAAGGTTTTGACCTTGGATGGTATGAGCAAGGCCCACATAAGCTAGTCACCATTGAGACTAGGAAACCTCACAAGAAGCATGGCCTTGGTTTCATCCTACCCAACAAAAAAATAACCCAAACCAATTACCATCATCATTTTTGAGGAGGATACCCCTTCCTCATCAACCTTACCTCCACTTGCATGTGAGGATGATGACATCATCCCACCTAACCTTTTTTCATCAACATGATCACCCTTGGGCCCTTGACTTATCAGAAGGAGGGAAAACCATCACCATCCAGTTGAACCATTCTAAGATGATAAGGAAAGACTCTCTTACCATTTAAATTATTTATTACTAGGATGATAATTCTATTCTCACCTATGTTAGTGCCCCAGATTCTTCAATCCATATATCCCTTCCTCCTGAGACCTTGACCATGTTGAATAAATCCACTACAGATATCAACTTGGGCACTTTGGATAACCCCCATATTGTCAAATTAGGAAAATAATTGAATGTTGAGGAACTTTGAGACTTTCCCTCATTTTTTCAAGACTACAACATAACATTCACTTGGTCTTATAGTGATATGATTAAGATTGACCCCACCATTACTACCCATAACATTGTCACTCATCATGATGCAAAACTTGTCAAGTAGAAACTCTGATGCATCCATCCTTGTATAGCCCTTCTCATCAAAGAAGAGCTCTAACGTCTCCTATCTATAAACTTCATTCAACCCATTGAATACCCCAATGGGTCTTGAATGCCATACCTATCACCAAAGCCATAGGAGGACTATGCATTTGTATTGAATTTCATGACCTCAACCTCACCTAACCTAAAGATAAATTTTCTCTACCTAGCATCAACTATTTTGTTGATTTTACAGCTAGCTATGAGATGTTATCTCTCATGGATACATTTTTGGGTTACAATAAAATCTTTATTTCTCCTACATATCAACACAAAATTTCCTTTACCACCTCTTGGGGAACCTTTTGCTATAGAGACATTCCTTCTAGGTTAAATAACACTAGTGCAACCTACCAATGTGTCATGACTTACATCTTCCATGAGCTCACCCAAAAGATTATAGAGGATTATGTGGATGAACTTCTTAAGAAATCAAAACTCCAAAAAGATCACTTGGCTATTCTTAAGATCATCTTCAAATGCCTCATCCATTATCATGTCTACCTTAACCTCAAGAAATTCATCTTTGGGGTCTTGTCAGGAAAAATTCTTGGCTTCATTATTTCTCTTCATGGAATAAAAGTTGACCCTACCAAAATCAAAGCCATCCTAGACATGCTCCCTCTTACCAACCTTAAGTAACTTCAAAGCTTGCAAGTGAAGCTTCCATCTATTTGTCATTTCATTTCCCATCTCTCAGACTAGTGTCAACCTTTCCACCACCTTCTGGAGAAGGATGTATCTTTCAAGTGGAATGATGATTGTCAAAAAGCATTTGATTCATTCAAAAAGTACCTTTTTCATCATTTGTCCTCACCCCTCCCAAGGATGACCAACCCTTTTACCTTTATATCTCTAACACTAACCATTTCCTAGGGGTAATGCTAGCTCACCAAGATGAACATAGAGAACAAGTCGTATATTATAGTAGCTATACACTAGTAGAATATGAGAATTGATACACCCATACCAAGAAGCTTTAATTAGATTTGGTCTTTCTGGCCACCAAAATCTATCACTACCTTCTTAACCATAAAACCTACGTCATAACCAACACCAACCCACTCAAGGACATGCATTATAATCCATACCAAAACCAATATATGGCCAAGTGGCTTGTGCTCTTAGTAGAGTTTGATCTTGAGTTCATTTAACAAAAGTCAATTAAGGGGAAATTCTTTGTCGACCAATTGGATAAGGAACCTTTAGAAGATAACCAACCTCCTCTTGAGTTTCTTAATGAATCCATTGCAACCCTCTCTCAAGTAGATTTTACCTATCAGGTCACCATATTTTTTAATGGATCAAAATATCAACATGGTGGGGAAGCCAGTATCATCCTTATCCCCTTTGATGGTGGACCTCTCCCTTTGTCCTTCAAGATTGATTTTTAATGCACCACTAATATGGCCGAGTATGAAGCCCTAGTGATAGGTCTTCAGACTACCTTAACTCTAGGGGTCAAAACAATCAATATATTTGGTGACTCTCTACTTATGGTCAATCAAATAAATGACTCTTACCAGTGTAAGAATGATATTCTACAATAGTATAAATAACTAGTTGATGAGCTCCTAGCATCATTTGAACATTACCGCATCTAGTCTACCTTGTGATCTACCAATAAATTTGTTATGAACCCGTGATATCTCTTCTATTTACTTTATTAGTTTAGTAGTTGCTATGGATGCATATGCTTTGTAAGTCATCCCATGAGCATTTTTTTTAATCCCACATTCATGGGAATTAGTATTTGTTTAGATTATAATTCATATATAAGTAAGTGTTGAGGCCATTAAAGGCATCCATGAATTATTTGTATTGAGCTTGCTCAAAGGAGGTATCCCCCTCAAAGTGGTCTACGATCAATATATTTTATTCAATGCTTCTGTTCACTTTTTAATTATATTATTTTATGTAATTTTATTGAATTGTTGTAGGAGGATCCTCTCGTCTGGTATTAGAGCACTTTCTAGTGCCGAATTTGTTTTTTTTCCAAAAATTCTTCACTTTATATTTATACATAACACTTTTTTAGAAATAACTCTATTCTACTGCATAATTTATTTCATTATTTTCCTGTAACACAATAATCTATTTTAGATCAGGGTACAAACCTAACTGCATAACTATGGAAAGTGTTTGTGTGAAATCCATAAAAATCATTGTGAGGACCTGCCAGTGATATGGGTAACAACCCCTTTCTAATTGAGTAGTTCCCATCTGTGAGGAAAACTAAGAGATTTTGCAAAGAGATAAATCCATGACCAGAAGTTTTTTGGAGAGTGGTACTCACTTAGATGGTATTGGTGGCCAGAGTGAAAATTTTAAGACCCTTAGGCAGCCATTGAAACTTGGGGCCCATTTTTGTTAATTTTTTAACATTTCTATTAGACTAAAAATAATCATTCAATAGAGTATTTGTAGACTATCAGAGGACTTGTAGGTAGCTATTTGATAGAACCTATAATCTACAAGCTATCCATAAAGTCTCAATAGACTTGCAGAGGACTTATCACCATATAAAAAACTAGAAAACTAGAAAAACAATTTTTTTTTTTCATTTTTGTGCAATATCTTTCCATTTGTATCCTCATTTATCCTCAAACTTTATCTAGACACCAAAAATTCCATTCCCTACATTTTCTTCCTTGAGGTCCCATATCCCAGTTCCACTCTTAATTACCATAAATTGTAATTTTCCCTTTTTCAAATTTTGCCATAACTTCTATTTTTGTCTATTGGCCTCAAAAAATTTCCAATGTGTTCATCATCTCTTTCTACTCCTTTGTCTCTCTTTTATCAATTTTTCATTTTTTTTCATTTTCACTCCTAAAATTTCCCTTGTCTTCATCAATCATACTCCCACTATGTAATTTTTTTATTAAAATCCCCTTATCCCTTCCATTTTCACCCAAATTTAAAACCTTCCTTACTAAACATGTCTTAACTCTAGTTTTCCTATCCATTTCAAAAAAAAAAACTGTTATTCAAGTCATGGTCATAACCCAAACAGGAGCAAAAAACATGGGGGATAAAATTGCCACCCTCAAGTCCCACATCAATGATCTTGATGAAACAATTCTTGGCCTCAGTCTTCAACAAACCACCATTAACAATAGATGACATCCAGAGTCTTCTTCAGACACTGTATTTTTTATTCTAGTAATTATCATGGGTTAAAGCTTAATTTTCCTTGATTTAATGGTACAGATCCAACTGGATGGATCCATCAGGGAAAACAATATTTTAGTTTGCATAATACTTTTGATGGAAATAAGGTTCCACTTGCATCCTTTCACCTTGAAATTGAAGCCCTTCAATAGTATCATTGGTATACGAAGGCTCATGATGAAACCATATGAACCAATTTTTGCACTCTCATTTTTCAATAGTTTGGCCCTACTACTTTTGATCACTTCACTAAAGCACTCACTAAACTTTGCCAAATAGGAATAGTGAGAGAATATCTAAGCAAATTTGAAAAGCTAGCCAATCACATAAAGGGATTGTATGATAAATTCTTCAATAGTTGCTTTCTCAGTGGATTGAAGGATGCAATTCGATCTAAGGTCAAAATATTTTGACCCAACGTAATGATGGAAGCCTTAGGGTTGGCTAAGTTGGTAGAGGACAAGATCATAGCTCAACAATGATTCAAAACTAATTTTTTTCCATTCAAAAATATAGCTCCATAATGCTCTCACACAATGCTAGACCCCAAAACCACTCCTATCAAGATTTTGACTGAAGCAGAGATGAAAGTTTGTAGATAAAAAGGACTATGTTATAAATATAATGATAAATTCATTTGGGGACATTAATGTGTCAAGAAAAAGCTCTACCTATTGGATTTTAAATCTTCACCTGAACTTGAAGATTGGGAAGATGTTTAGGATACAATAGATGATCCAGAAGAAGATTAACCGACTGGGGAACCTACTTCTCAAGATGATCAAATAGAGATCTCTCTCCATGCTTTAGCCAGATTCACTACCCCACAAACCATGCAAGTTAGAGGTTATTTCAAAAATCTCCCTCTCATAATACTCATTGATTTAGGTAGCACTCATAACTTCATTAACCCTCAGATTACCAAACAAGCTGATTGTTTTATCCATCATTGCTCCAACTTTGAAGTCATCATTGCTAATGGGGGAACATTACCTGGCAAAGGGAAGTGTCATAATGTGAGTATCTCTATTGGTTATTATAAATTACACTCCAACATGTTTGCCTTACCATTAGGTAGATGGGATGTTGTTTTAGAAGCCCATTGGTTACACACATTTGGACCCATCTTATGGGATTTTGCTAAAATTTGGATGCAGTTTTTAGATAATGGGAAAAAACACACATTGAAAGGATTACAACCCAGATCTCTCAAAATCATAAGTTCACATCATATGTAAAATCTTATTAAGAAGAATTCATAGTGTCATTACTCAGCACCATTCCATTTAAATGCATCCATCAACAATTTCCACTACTCTTTTTGACCTATAAACCATTATAAAATGGTATGCACGTGTCTTTGCCAAACCAGTGGGATTTCCACCTTCACAGCTAGAGGACCACTATATTTAGATCCTTCCAAGAACTGTTCCTCCTAACATTATGCCTATCACTACCCATTTTAGAAAAAAATCAAGATCAAGATGCTCATACAAGACCTACTACAACAAGGCATTATTCACCCAAGTACCAACCCATATTCTTCCCCAATTCTCCTTATCTAAAAAAAAGATGGGTCATGGTGTCTCTACATTGATTTTTGTGAACTTAATCACCTCATAATCAAGGATAAGTTCCTCATCCCTATTATTGATGAGCTTCATGGCACTCATTTTTTTTTTCCAAATTGGATCTCTGCTCTAGATATCACCAGATCCAACTTCATCAGGGTGATATCCCTAAGACAACTTTTCGCATAGATGATGGCCACTATGAGTTTTTGGTCATGCCCTTTGGCCTCACTAATGCTCCTTCAACATTCCAGGAATTGATGAATAAAATATTCTAGCATTATCTATGAAAATTCATTATGGTCTTCTTTAATGATATCCTCATCTATAGTAAAACATGGTTTGAGAATCTCCAACATTTGGAGCTCACACTACAACTTCTCTCTGACCATCATTTTTATGTAAAATAGTTCAAATGTACTTTTAGCTAGGATGAAGTGGAGTATCTTGGGAATATTTTTTTAACCCAAGGGGTTCTTGTGGATCCTAAAAAGATAGCTGCTACGACAAATTGGCCACATCCTCAAACACTTAATAGTCTCCATGGTTTTTTGGGACTCACTAGATATTGTCAAAAGTTTTTCAAGGGTTACGAGAAGGTTGTATCTTTATTTATAGCTATTTTGAAAAATATGCTTTTACTTAGACACAAACTATTGGGTGTGCATTTGAAGCATTAGAACAAGCTATGTGTCCTACACCTATTCTAGCTATGCCAAATTTTGCTAAGACCTTCACTATCAAGAGTGATGCTTGTGGTAATGGATTGGGTGCTTTTCTCCTCCAAGAAGGATTCCCCATTTCATTCACTAGAAAATTCATTTTTGGCAAGAATTTAGTGCTCTTTACTTATGAGAAAGAAGTAATGGCCATTTTACATGCAACATAAAAGTTGTGGCCATACCTATTGGGTAATCATTTTAGCATTAAAACTAATCACCAAAGTCTAAAATATTTATTAGAATAATGAGTCTCTACTCCATCACAAAAAAATGGGTCAACAAACTCATGGGTTATGACTATGAGATAACTTACAAGATGGGTAAAGATAATATTATGGTTGATGCTCTATCTCACACATTTATGGATCAAGCTTCCCTTTTAGATATTTCCATGCCTATTCTACATTGGTTGGACATTGTACAATAAGTGTATGTCAATGACTCCTCATTATCTCAAATCATTTAGAATTTAGCCACTAACCCCTCAGTTTTAGCACATTATTCCTAGGATGGTGCTTCTATATGATATAAGAGTCATCTTATGCTTTCGTAGAACACAAATCTTCAATAGGATATCTTCTATGAAATCCATGCTTCTCCCTCTATAGGGCACTCAAGGTTTATCAAAACTTATGAGAGGGCATGACACAAATTATTTTGGAAGGGAATGAAAAAATCAATTCAATAGATTGTCACTGAATGTGATACCTACCAACGTAACAAGGGTGAAACAAAACTCATCTTTGGGTTGCTTGAACCCTTACCCATCCCTACCAAGATTTGGACATATATTTATATGGATTCGATTGAAGGGATTCCTAAATATAGAGGGAAAATGGTGATCTTGGTTTTGGTTGATTGCCTCTCCAAATATAGTCATTTTTATGCCCTTAGCCACCCCTATACTACCTCCATAGTTACACAAATTTTCCATCTTCATGGCATTCTTTCATTCATTATCTCAGATCATGATGCAACTTTCACCAACCATTTTTGGATAGTACTATTTCAATGGACTGACACTTAATTGAAGATGAGTTTTGGGTATCATCCAAAAATAGATGGTCAAATTGAAATTGCTAAAAAATGCTTGAAAAATTTATTCTATTGCTTCATCTAAGAATAACAACATCAGTGGGCAAAGTGGCCCCCTCTCACCGAATGGTGGTACAATACCTCCTATCATAATTCAACAAAAATGATTCCATATGAAGTAGTTTATGGTCAAGCACCACCAGTGACCCTTATATATAACCCCAATAGTTCATTAGTTCAAGTGGTAAACACAATATTCCAAACTTGAGATCAGATCCTCATTACCCTATAAGAAAATCTTCATATGGCACATAATTAAATGAAACAATAGGTAGATCAACACTGTTCTAAGTTCCCTTTTCAAGTAGGTGATATGAATTTTATTTACCTACAACCCTATAAGAAATACTCCCTAAAAATCAAAGGGCATCATAAGCTAGCATTTAAGTTATATGGGCCCTATAAGGTTCTTCAGAAGATTGGGTTGGATGATTATAAGTTAGAGCTCCCACCTTCTTCCTAAGTTCACCCTATATTTCATGTCTCTTGTTTGAAGAAATTTATTATCACAAAAACCAGAGTGCAAAATATTTTAATCAAAATTGATAATAAATGATCCATTATTCTTGAGTTAGAGGCAATCTTTGCCAGGTGCACATGTCAGCTTCGCTCCCATTCCATCACTAAGGTTTTAATTCAGTGGTACAGAATGTAACCAGAGGATACAACATGAAAACCACTATTTTAGATTCAACACCAATTCCCATATCTGAAGATTTGAGGATAAAGCTTTTTCTAAGAGGGAGGGGATGTTATGAACCCAGATATCTCTTCTCTTTACTTTGTTAGTTTAGTAGTTGCTATGGATGCATATGCTTTGTATGTCATCTCGTGAGCATTTTGTTTTATCCCACATTCATGAGAAGTAGTAGTTGCTTAGATTAGAATTCATATATAAGTAAGAGTCGAGGCCATTAAAGGCATTCATGAATTAATTTTATTGAGCTTGCTCAAAAGATGTTTCCCCCTTGAAGTGGTTTGTGATCAATATAATCTATTCAATGCTTTTGTTCATTTTGTAATTCTATTATTTCATGCAATTTTATTGAACTGTTATAGAAGGATCATCTCAAAGTTAACCAACACCATGGCTTCCATTGCCTTGTAAATCCAATATAAACCCCTATATTCTAAGCTATCTATTGTTATTCATAGGATTACCCAACCATCCTATGTTAAACTAGACTTTCCCACCATTTTCAATGTGAAGGAGACCTAACCTAACCTTTGGTATCAACAAAATTTTGACTACCTCAACCTTGGAATTATTCCTTTTGACCTTTCTAAGAATGTTATAATAGTGTTTATTAAAAATACCTCATGCTATACCAGTATGGGTGGGATTATTTATAAATATGGATTTGATAGCCTCCTCTTTCACAGCTTGCATAATCACAAAGCCTCTCATGCTATCAAAGAAATGTATGATGGTATCTATGGACACTTTAGTGGTCTCATTGTATCTAATTGAATCCATTATCTTAGTTATTATTGTCCTACCCTTAACCAAGATTGTTGTGATTATGTGAAAAAGTGTGCTAAGTGTCAACAACAAACCAATTTGCATCATGCACTTAGCCATAACCTTCAAGTTTCCACTAATTTCTAGCCTTTTTCATAATAGGGTCTAGATCTCATTGGTGAAATCAACCCTCATTCCTCATAGTGACACCACTATATTATCACCATAACTAAGTATTTTTCAAGTGGGTAGATGTTATTCCTTGAGTCTAGACCAAAGTGGAGAAAATTGTCAACTTTATCAACTATCATATCATCTGCCACTTTGGTGTTCCTCATAAAATTATCACTGACAATGGTAAATGATTTAAGAACAAGCAAGTCCAAGGTCTATGTAATGCATTTAACATTAAGCTAAGTTTTTACTCACCCTATCACCCTCAAGCTAATGGATGTTAGGTTGTGGAGCTAAAAGCTTCACTGATGCAGACATTGGAGGAGGGTGCTGAGTGTCACAGTCACTGGCATTGGTCAGGCCAACTGACGTCGCTCAGGTGGAGATAGGAAGCTGCCAACAATGGTCAAGGATCAGCCAATGTCGGTCACCCCTAGGTAGACAGGGACCGACGTCGGTCACCTGTGTGGTTCTGAACTATGAGTTTCACAGACAGTTCGTTAACGAATCGGTTGTTTGCATGAAGAAGGCTAATTATAGTCTTGAGCTGCGGATCTAATTATTGTAATTAGGTGTCTAATTATTATTTGCATGAGATCTATATAATAGACTCACGGGCTGTATTTTAATGAGTGTTAGAGAGTAAGAGATCAAATATTAGCTCCTTTTGTGTATGAAGAGAGCAAGGTGTGTTCCTCCTAGTGCCATAGTGCTAAGTATGGGTGTTGGTTTGGAGAATCAGAAGGGTTCTTCATGTATGTAGGATCTTGGTTAGTAGGTGTGCAAGGCCACGTTAGGAGATCTATATGTGGTAAGTAAGATCGGTTGATTTGCAGGTGTATGTGGGTGCGGGATCCAGGTTTGCGGGAGTGCAGAACCAGATTGATTTGCAGGTGTGCAAGATTAGGGAGGACAAAAACACAACAGGTAGCAAGATCAGGAGAGATCTACTTGGAGTACGGTGTGTACTCAATCATAGAGCAAAGATGAAGGCAAGGTAGATCCTTCCAAAGTAAGATCATTTGAGTTGCAGGTTGTTGCAAGTTCATGGGAGATCTACTTGGAGTGTGTTGTGTACTCAATTGAGTATGTGTGTATACTCGGTGTACTGGTAGTAGTGGATACTGACTGGTTGGAGGTGAACATCAAATCTGTGTTTGAGTTGTGTGTTGGGACTATAAGAGAGAGAGTGAGCTCTTGAAGGTGAATTACTGAACACTTGGTGTGGCAAACCTGTAAGGTGAAAGAGTGTGGCATCTCTTCATTGTAATTCTCTTCTAGAAGAGTATTAATACAATTGGGTATTGTCTCTCATATTCTATGTTATTTTTGAATTCTAGTTACTTGTTACTTTTGGTTTAATTCTGCATGTTTAGTTGCTTGGTAATCAATGGTGCTTCTGGGTCCTAACAGTTGGTATCAGAGCTAAGGTTGCAGGGAGCAGGTTTTGTGTTTGATTATAGGTCACTCTCAGGGGTTTCTAATTGAGTGGGAGTATAGCAATGGTAGAATAAAGTACACTAAGAATGGAGGAATTGAAAAGCATGAATGGTCAATTATGGTGTTATGGAAAGAAAGAGCAGGTAAAGAAAGATTGTTGGTTGGTAGAAGATCAACATGAAGGAAATGATGAAGTAGATGTTGTACGGGTTGTTGCACAGGATGCTCTGGGATGTTTCTTGGATAAAGTATAATCTTTGTTTATAGATTTTGTTGCCTCTTTCCATGCAGCCCCAAATAGAGGGGTTGGTGAGCCTTGCCAAAGTATTGGCAAAGGGGAAGTGCGGCTAAAATTGCAGACGGCCAACACACAGGTGTTGAAAGAGGTCATGTAGGTCCCAGTCTTGAAGATGTGGCTAATTGATTTAGGAAAGTTGGGTGATGAGAGATGCACAGTAACTCTCATAGTGAATTCTTGGAATGTTACCAAGGATGCACTTGAATTAACATGTGGTAAGAAAGCAGGTACTCTTTATCTACTTGCTTGTATTACTGATTCCACTTTTGTTGCACAGGTGTGGCTTTGTAGGCTTGGTCACATAAGTGAGAAGGGAATGGATGTTCTTAAGTCAGATGGTAAGAGTTTAGCTTTAGAGAGCATAGACCAAGATTTTTGTGAGCAGTGGGATGCTACAAGAAAGGATTGTGTTTATTACAGGAAAAGGAAGACTAATGTATTTGATAAACTTAAAAACTGGAAAGCCTTGGTGTTCTTAGAGGAGATGATGGATAGAGATCAGTGGAGAAGGTTGGACATCTCTGAGCAGGGCAGTTTGGATAGGGTTTTGATCCATGGAGAGCTCGCGGGTAAAAAGTCATCACTCACAGGCATACACAGATACCGGCATCGGTCAAGGGTAATTGACGTCGAATAGACAGGTACCGATGTTGGTCATGTGCAGATAGGCAAAGTTGATGGTGTTGGGCAGGTGGAGACTGATGTCGGTAGTATAATTGGCATTGATGACCTAGACAGTCGCATGGAACCGATGTCAGTCGGATGCAGACTGTGTGGTGATCGAGGTCGGTCACTAGAACGGATTTTGGGCGGACAACAAGCTATCAAGGAGTCTCAAATGCCCATGTGGAGGACTAAAAGGGTAAGTAAGTCTCAAATTCATTATTCCTCTTCTTTATACTCGTTACTCACTGCAGAGCAGGAAGGATCTAGGAAACAATGGGAGCATGGCATGAACAAGATGCAGAACCAAATGAGAGATTTGGTAGGGTTGCCAGCTGGTATGAAAGCACTAAGAAACGAATGGAATCCTTGGTTAAATAATAGAGAGAATGGACACATGAGATGGAAGGCTAGGTCATATGGTCTTGAGGAAGCTGCAGGATAGTGATACAGGGTTTGACAGGTGGATGACAAAGCAGGGATTTAGTCAATGTTAGTGTAACCATTGTGTTTGTCTTACCAAGTGGATGATGATTGCAACATTATCCTATTACTGTATGTGGAAAGTATGCTAGCAGGTTCATACATACAGGGTTTTACTGAGCTAAAGGTAAGGTTAGTTTAGTGGTTTGCCATGAAGGATTTGGGAGCAGCAAAATTCTTTGGCATGAGAGACATGGAAGATCACAGGTTGATTTTGTCTCTAGTGGGAGCTGATGTGAATCAGGTGTTGGCAAGGTTTAATACGCAGGATGCAGAACTGAGCACAGCAAGGGCTGGATAGTTCAGTGTCCAAAATCACATGAGGTCTAGTATAGACCTGAGTTTTCCCCAGCAGTGGGAGCTGTCAGAGAGTTAGGAGCCAATTTAGGGAAGTGGGTTCTCAGGTATTTGAGAGAGACCAGCAATAGGTATACATGCTATGCAGGGTCAGGACTTCACTACATGGGTTTGTAGGTTCAGATGTGGCAGGTTACTTGGATGACAGGAGGTGCATCACATGTTGTGTGGTGGTTGGTCTTCAAGGTTGAGCTTAAAGAGGGATACAAGCTAGGAAACAAATTAGATGGGGTACAAGTATAGGTACAGTGCAACTATTTATCTCCAAGTGGGAGATTGTTAGGTTATGGAGCTAAAAGCTTCACTGATGCAGACATTGGAGGAGGGTGCTGAGTGTCACAGTCGTTGGTGTCGATCAGGCCAACCGACGTCGGTCAAGTGGAGACAGGAAGCTACTGACGATGGTCAAGGATCGGCTGATGTCGATCACCCCCAAGTAGATAGGGACCGACGTCGGTCGCTTGTGCGGTTCTGAACTGCGAGTTCCACAGACAGTTCATTAATGAACTAGTTATTTGCATGAAGAAGGCTAATTATAGTCTTGAGCTGCGGATCTAATTATTGTAGTTAGGTGTCTAATTATTGTTTGCATGAGATCTATATAATAGACTCATCGGCTGTATTGTAATGAGTACTAGAGAGTAAGAGAGCAAATATTATCTCCTTCTATGTGTGAAGAGAGCAAGGTGTGTTCCTCCTAGTGCCACAGTGCCAAGTATGGGTACTGGTTTGGAGAATCATAAGGGTTCTTCATGTATGTAGGATCTTGGTCAACATGTGTGCAAGGCCACATTAGGAGATCTACATGTGGTAAGTAAGATCGGTTGATCTGAAAGTGTATGTGGGTGTGGGATCCAGGTTTGCAGGTGTGCAGAACTAGATTGATTTGCAGCTGTGCAAGATCAAGGAGGACATCAACACAACAGGTAGCAAGATTAGGATAGATCTACTTGGAGTATAGTGTGTACTCAGTCATAGAGCAAAGATGAAGGCAAGGTAGATCCTTTCAAAGTAAGATCATTTGAGTTGCAGGTTGTTGCAAGTTCATGGGAGATATACTTGGAGTACGTTGTGTACTCAGTTGAGTATGTGTGTATACTCAGTGTATTGGTAGTAGTGGATACCGACTGGTTGGAGGTGAACACCAACTCTGTGTTTGAGTTGTGTGTTGGGACCGTAAGAGAGAGAGTGAGCTCTTGAAGGTGAATTATTGAACGCTTGGTGTGGCAAACCTGTAAGGTGGAAGAGTGTGGCATCTCTTCATTGTAATTCTTTTCTGGAAGAGTATTAATACAATTGGGTATTGTCTCTCATATTCTGTGTTATTTTTGAATTCTAGTTACTTGTTACTTCTGGTTTAATTCCACATGTTTAGTTGCTTGGTTATCAATGGTGCTTCCGGGTCCTAACAATGGATCTTCTGAGGCCTCTAATTAAACTCTTAATAATATACTAACTAAAATGGTTAATGTATCTGGTCAATATTGGAATTTTCACATTCCCTTCACTTTATGGGCTTACTGTACTAGCATTAGAAATCCTACAAGTGATACACCCTTCTCCCTTGTGTTTGGAGAAGAGGTTGTCTTACCTTTTGAAATCCAAATTCCCTCTCTTTGAATATCTTTACAAGATCTTATTTCTGAGGATGACTATCATCAACACCATTTATCCCAACTTGAGCTACTTGATGAGCATAATTTATAATCCCTTACCCATCTCCATGTCTATCAAGAGTGTATCAAGTGCACTTATAACAAGCACCTCAAAGAATGAGAATTCAATATTGGATACCTCATCCTAAAGGAAAATCAACATGCCACCAATATGGAGAAAACCAAGTGGGGTAAGTTTGCTTTTAATTGGCTTGAACCTTATATCATAACCCATAAGTATGGATTAGGAGCTTACCAATTATCTTCTCTCAAAGGCTACCTAGAACTTGAGCCCCTCAATGTTTCACATCGATGCCCATTATTTTGTTAAGAAGGACCAAGTCCACTTTTAATTTAAGTTAAGTTCATTCTTTGATATCCACCTATATTCATCTCCCCATTTTATGGGTAACTGATTAAAATTAAATCATGTGATTAGTTGTCATTGGCATAACCTTATATTAAATAATGGGTATCACGTCTCTACCCATGGCATGGTTCTCATGGTACTTTCCACCCCTTTTTAGGATGGATCCCCATGATCATTATCTTCTAAATATTGTCACACCTAGTCCACCTTCTTGTGATTATAGATTTGCCTTCATAAAGGTGAACCACTAAGTCAGCCTAATTAAGTCTATGTCAAGCAGAATTAAAGAAAAATAACAAAATTCCTATCACTAGCAATCATGGGTCATCCTTAGCATTCATAGACTGATCCCTTGAAGGAAAACTATTGAAAATTCATTTGAAATTGCCAAATATAACGTAGACTACTCCCTTGAAGGACAACTATCAAGGACATCAAACAAAGCATATACACTCATACCACTTCCTTAAAGGATGGCTGAGTAAAGCATTTGTCCAAAGCATAACAATTTCTTAGAAGCTTCCCGCATCAATCAACTTCCCATATACAATGATACAATAGAAGACCCATTATAAAAAAAAAAGTAAACAAATCTTTCAAGCCATAATCGGTTCTCAAGTATCATAATACGATGGAAGCCACAGTCATATTTCACAAGTAGACTTTTCATATCAATTAGTCTAGATAATTTTGGCATAGACTTGTTTATAACTAACCCTTTTTTGTACCTATAGAAGAAGCATGCTAGTCTCACAATAGGGTTCCATTTTCACCCATCTCCCTTTTATACTATATTCAAGGGATTCATGAGCTTATTTGACATCATGTGGTCAAAAACACCTTTTAACTCATTAATGACCATTCATGTGAAGCATTTAAAAGGTTTATGTTCATTAACCCAATCCCACTTTGGGTCTATTTTTAGTCCCTATCAAAGAAGAAGCATTATGCCCTCTTCTTATCCTACTATGCTTAGTTGATATTTTACTTACGACATTTGTCTCTTGATTATATTCTTCATTTTACCATCTAGTGTTATTTATTGCCTTCCCTTATATGCTTTACCTTACGTAAGATAACAATAACCATAATCATGAGTATCCACATAATGATAAGCATAATAACATCATAACATAACATCCAACACAACAAACTACATAATGTTTTATTTAGGTTACAAGGCATTGCACAACACATATAAAGTCATCATCTTACACACACATCACCTAAGGCACATACATACATTATTTTATTACTTAGGCATTATGTTGATTATTTAGTGAATCTAGATTTGTGTCAAGCTACCTTCCTTGTTGATTGCTTATTGAGCTAGCCTTAATAACATTCCCCATGTTGATAGCCACTGGGGGGAATATTTTGTTTCCCTCTTCTATGTCCCTCCCCACAGGATGGGAATCATATTCCAATCTAGGTCTTCCACCTTACTAAGCCTTCCATCCATTCCTTCCCTCCACTCTAGTTGTTCTACTTGCATGGCTAATGCCTGTCATTGCCTCAATGTGCATCCCCTTGGATAGTGAGAATTCCTTCCATAGACTAATTGAGGGTGATGTTCTCTGGCCCTACATCTTGTGCAACAAAATTCTTGCGTTCTTCACTATTATTGTGGTTGGATTTCAGGCTTAGGTTCAGGCTAGGGTCCATTTCCCTTGGCCCTTGGTTCAATAGTTATTCCAACATTGCCATTACATGTTACAATATTTGAAAGATGTGAATATTCACCATGTAGATTATTTCAAGTTGTGGGGGTTTCTGATCATCTCTACCTCTATTTTTGTTGTTGTAATTGTTCACCATCTTTGACCTTTTGTATCTCTGTGCACTATCAACAACCTAAAAAATCAAATGACTTCATGTTGAGCACCTATTCTTAACATGATTATTTAAGTAGAATACCTCAGTGTTGCTATTCACTAACAAGATTATCCATTCTACCAACTGAGTGGGTCATATGATGCCATTGATTCCCTTACATTATCTTACCACTTGAAATGGTCATGTCTACTTACCTCTTTATGTGGACACATATCCCTTGATCTGACTAGTCATCTTGATAAAGTTATAATGTACCATCATGATTTTATTTTACCACCCATAATCGATATATTTATCATCTAATCTATATCCAATGTCTATTTTTTTCATCTTGTATTCCTCATTGACCTAATAGTCTTTTTGAGTCATTATCTCCTTTACCCCATCTTATCCAGTTGTATACGCAATATCCTAGGTCACGTAGCTTCCTATTGGTAGGGCCTCTTCTAGTGGAACACATAATTCATTGGTTCTAAGGTCTTAGGATAGAGGATGTAGACATGGACATATTTTTCCCAAATTGGCTATGCAAGTCTTGAGTAAGGCGTAGTCCATCCTCTGTTGCTTACCACACTATTTATTTTCTACCACATGGAATATACAACACCTTCAAAGAAAATATTTACAGGTCATCACTTTAATACTTCCCATAAAACTTGGCTCATAGCGATGATGAACATTTGACAAAGAGACTATGTAGCTCCTGATAGATGCCCATCTTATAAAATTTAACTCATAGAGATAGATGCCATCACTATGCTTATACCCTCACACAATTTTAGAAGGCGTAGCCTCCTCATGAAGGAACCTATTATTTGGATTATCTCCATTGAAGGAAATTTGTGGTGATTAGAATTATGTTAACCTCTTATTTATCCTACCTTTCCCATCTATGTTTTCTCATCCTAAAAGTGTGGGATCATTATGGTGACTATTCACCGATATCTGGGCACTATTCTCACCATTATGTGAGCACCTTTTCCATATTATCTCATTATTTTTTGAGAAATATAAGAACAACACCCTCACCATCACCTTCACAACAACCCAAAGTCTTCGTTTAAAAAATATTCTCCATCAACACAACCCCAACCTCATGATACATCAAATTGGGGCAACCTATTTGAACACCACTGGTCAACCCTTAGAGAAATACATTAACCTAATGTCCACAAACTATGTAGGTGATGATTAAATTCCAAGGGTAGCTCGGCCATTAATAACTAATTACAATCCCCATTTTCTTCTCACTAATCTCCATTTCTAACAATTCCCTCTTGCTTAGGGCATCCTACATTAGGGAAGCCTTGAGTTTTTATTAGCATCCTTTTATTTTATCATCATCTAATACTTCTTTGTTTTTCCCCCCATTTTTGGGAGAACTACATTGGCTTGAGGTCTTTTTAGACCATGTAGGCAACACTCAGTTACTGAGGGCATCTCAGCCGCATCCCTCATTTTATTTTCCATTTTCACCTAAAATATCTTTTCCACTTATATACCTATCTCCTCACCATCTCCCTACCTCCATCTTGTCAATATTTTTTAAACATTTTTTCATCTTGTCAATCTCTTTTAAACCAAGGATTGACAACCTTTCTCATCTACCTCTCTTATGTCTTATAAAGCCACCATCTACTGTGCTTTGTTGGCCTCTCCGTCACCTTTCATTGTATTTATTATGCTTAATTCATTGCTTATCACCTGACTCCATTTTTTTATTCTTTATCTCTCTCCACTTCCTACCAACCTTTCCCTATATCTCCTTTGTCTTCTTTCACCATCCTCATCATTTCCCCTTGCCCTTGGCAATCTATTGTACCCTCTTCATCACTCTCTTTTCCTCACTAATTCCACATCATCCTATTCCCTTGCACACCGATGGACATTTTTACATATTTATATTATTTAGTACCACCTTATTACTTCTCTTCCATTGTTTCTAAGCCATTTTCATTCCAATTATTGGTTTTTGTTTTCATCTTTCCCATATTTTACATCTTACATGATTTCTATTTTTCTAATGCATCCCACTTTTACTCTTATGTGTGCCACCATTTTATTTCAATTTTAAATTTCTCCCACCTTTTCCATTTTCCATTCTTCTTGTTTGGTTTATTTTCATCCTTTCATCTTTTCTGTCTTATTTTTTCCTCCACAACTAGTTTTTCACTAGGTATTTATCCTTTGAGAAGCATTCCATAATTGCCCTTTTATTCTTATCTTTTCCAGCCTTTTACATTTTCCATTCCCCTTTTTCTCTTCCCATCTCTATCCACAATTATATTTTGAATCTATGTGAGTGTCCATGTTTTATATCCTTGCAAACCCACTTACTTCTTCCTTCCTTTTTTTTTCTTATTATCCCTGATCTTCATCTCTTATTTCCATCTCATTCCCTTTCATTGTGTTTCTCTATTACTTCAATTATTCCATTTCCTCTCATCCATTTTACCTTCTCTCTCTCTTATTTCTTCACCACCTCACCACTTTTCAACTTATCAATCTCCTTTAATCACCTGTTTAGCTTGTCAATATCTTCTAACAAGCTAATTTCCACCTACCTTATCTATTCACCTTCTTATCCACCCATATTTTGATTCCCATCATTTTTCTTAAACCCTTTCCATATTCCATCCCATTATTATCTCTAAGCCACCATCTGATTTTCTTCATTGTTTCTCTCCTTTCCTATCATCACTTATCCTATCCATGCTTACTTGGTCACGATACCACCTACTTCTTCACTCTCCTGTCATCCTTTTTGTGTCCTCATTTTCCTCCTTTTTCCTTTTCTTCCATGTGTTTCCTTATTTTTAATTTTCATCACCAAATTATTTTCTCCTTGGTCTCTTTTAGACCTATATTCAATCCTTTTATGGCCTGCCATATTTTTAATCCTCCCCTTACCCTTCATGTTTGCTAACCTTCTCTCCCATTCCTTTTCAATTTCCTAGTATGTTAGTTTTTAGTACATTCCTCAAACATCTATCTTCTACCATTTATTTTTCTTCTCATTTCTCCATTTCATTTCATTTTTATCGTCCTCCTTGAGGACATTCCTTGTGCTTCATGATCTTTTTTACCTCCTTATCCATGTCTAGATTCTTCCATCCTTATCCAAATTCATCTTTATCTATGACCTCACTGTCTTATCACTCCTACTTCATCCCTCTCCTTTTTTACCTTCACATCATCCTTTGTTGTATCTCTTTCATATTCTCCCATTCACACTCAAGCTCCTCACTCCTTAGAGTGTAATCACCAATTTTTATTGCTTATCTTTACATATTTGTTTCTGCTACCTCATGTCCTCCATTCTCTTGCTTTAATGCACAAAATATTTTCAGGTTCACTGCTTCTTTAAATATATTGGTATGTTGTGCATGGGTCCTTTTTTTTTCACCTTGTTCCTCTCCAACTATTCCCTTGACACTACCTATCACCTATTTCCCCTTTGTACCCTCTACACATCAAGGGATTTTGAGCTTACTTGACTCACTATGATCAAAACACATTTTTTATCAATCAATGCATGCTAATGTGATGCATTCACAAGGCTTATGTTATTTAAGCTGATCTAGGCTTAGGTTTTGTTTTGTCCTTACCAAATGATGATGCACCATGTCTTTCTTCTTATACTCTCATCATTGGTTGATGTTGATGTATGTCTCTTGACTCTTACCTCTATTCCCACATCTAAGTTTGTTATCTTACTTTATGTGCTTCTAATTAGGCATCATAACCATAATTGAATCAATTTACCTTCAACCAAACCCAACTATGTGGTACTTCCAATTATGGTAACCCATTTTAACACCACTTTCCCAAATACTAAAGAACTACATTTGGCCTAAAGTTTTATTAGGTATTACATCCATGGAACTGTGTAAGTAGCATCCACTTGTCTAGTGCATATGGAGTCAGATCAGCCACCTCCTACCTATACCTTTGCATACCACCCAACCAACTAACCATTTGACCACATCACCTTAGACATTGGTCATTTTTCTACCCCCAAACTATTTGCATACTTTGTGATGACTATGACTTAGTCCTTTTGACCATACCACCCAAACTTTCCATGTTGACCATTTAAATTTACACCACCAAGTGCCCAACTAGACCATTTATGTTTTTCAAGGGATCACTTCCTAGCTTGAATACTTGTGAATAACACTAACTTTGTCTAAGAGACTACTAGGTGTACCCAACCACAATTATGATCACATGGTACATTGGTCACTTGTCCTTTAGAATTAACCCTTATTTTTACCAACATTGGCATCTTTAACTTGTGTGTGATCTTGGCTATTAAACTCAGTCATATTTTGTATGCATGTTTACATTTTAAATGTCCACCCCTTTTTGTTGCCACCTAATGACTCACCATCAACCACTTATCAAACTTGCACCTGATTCTGCTTTCCCTCATCAAGACCCTGTTTGAGGGGGAATACCTCCTCCCATAGTCAAGGCAACCAAACCTTTGATCAATAATCCCTTTTTATTTTGTAGCTTGTTAATTCAAAAGATGCATAATAAAAGGGGAAAAATATGGACACTAGAAAACTACACACATGTAATTCTAGATGTGTGAATGCATCAGGCCTACCCTAAGGACCACCTAAACCTTCTTGACCCTTAACTCAACCCTCTTAACCTAATCAAAAACACTATTCACCTTTCACTATTCACATTATAATATTTAAAAACATTATTCCAAGTCACTGTTCAATTATCACTATTCACTGGCACTATTCATGATGATATGGTATGTCACTATTCATGGTGTCATGGCAGGTGACTCAATAGTGATATGAAAAGTGATATGGAAAGTGATATGAAAATTGACATGTCTTGAAAGTGAGGTGGTTTGAAGTGGGACAACATACCCCACTTGGGACACTTGGCAAAAGTGCTTAATGACCTCACTAAGCACCACAAGGGCCCCCTTCCTAAGTGTGATGCATTTTTACAAATGGAGCCATCATCCAACATCAAAAATTGTCTTCATTCATGAAAGTGATGTTAAAATGGGTTTTCCACCTATTTAGTTCTTTGAAAAGGATGAAATGGGCATTATCTCCACCCATTTTGGCATTATCTCCACTCATTTTGGACTCTTTAGCAAGGTGGGAGACACACTTATCTAGTGGGAATCCCACCACCCTTATCCATTGACTCACTTACCCATGCATGGGGAATATGGTGACAAAGTTTATGGGATACCTTGCTAATTTCTTATGAAAAGTCAAATTATCTTAGTGAAAAGTCTATTGGACTCATATGGGTCCATGTGCATTATTTCTATTACATTTGGACACTTTTGTAAGGTGAGAGTCATAATAAGTTTAATGGGAGACACACTTATGAAGTGGACATCCCACTTTCCTTGTATTTTATGACCACTTACCCACCCATTTAGAAAATGGTTCCAAAGTTTGTGGGACACCTTGCTAAGTGCTTACGAAAAGATAGATTAGATTTTGGTTGAAAGTCTCTTGGACCCATATGGGTCCATGGGCATTATCTCCACTACATTTGGACACATTTTCAAGGTGGGAGGCACACTACCTTCAATGGGAGACACACTTATGAAGTGAGCATCTCACTTTCCTTATCCTTCATGACCACTTATCCATCCGTTTGGAAAATGGCACCACATTTCCTATTCCATCACTATTATAGCATTTGTCATCTTTCATAGCATGAAATGCTATAAATATGACCCCCCCCCCCCCCAATTTCATGGAAAGGAGGATGAAATTTGGTTAGAAGTATTCATCTTATAGGTTGTAGTCATTAATAAAGAAGGTAACTTATATTAGAGGAGAAGAGCTTGAGCTACCCAAACTTTGCCATAATTACTCCAAGATTATTCCATAACATTCTAAACAACATCTTCAAGCCATCAAGGTATATTATTTCAATTTGTTTAGTTTCAATTTCTTCACCCCTTTGACCTCTTCTTTTCTTGACCTTCAAACCTCTATCCTTTGACATCTTCTTTTCTTAACCTCCAAATCTCTATCCCTTAGACTTCTTCTTTTATTGACCTCTAAACCTCTATCTATTTTCCATCTTCACCTCTTGACCTCTTAACCATCTACATTTGCCATTTTGACCCCTCAGCCTTTTAATCATCCACCTTTACCATCTGGACCTCTTGGCCTCTCAACCCTCTACCATTTTCCATCTTGACCATCAACCAACCCTAACCAAAACCTTAGTTTCTTGGCCCTTGTCAGAATACAAACCCAAAACCTCAACTATGACTTGAATTGCTTTAGCATTAGTATTGATTGCTTTATTTAATATACTTTTAGCAAAGCATTCTTGTATTTAATTTCAATTATCTTATGTTATTTAATGCAAGTACCTTATTTGATCATTTATAAACATAATTATTTAAAGTGTGTGGATTGGTAGCCTCCTAGAAAGCTCTCACTTCTAAGATCTAGCTCAAACTAGGCAATCCACCCAACTACTTGTCTAACAAACAAGTTTTCTTTAAGTGCATTTTTATTTGCAAGTCATCCTCCTAAGCCAAAGAGGAGCTCTTCATAACCATTTTGACTTCAATGAGGTATGATCAACTAGGTATTCCTACCATACCCATACTTAGTTTCTTTCTTCTAAAAATAAAGAAACGAGGAAAAATTCATAGAAATAATGAAATAACTTACTTGATTAGTTATATAGGGAACTCAAGTAGGGCACATTGATCATCTTAAATACAACTGTGACATCCTAATATACATTCAAACTTAATGGGATTACTAACACTACTATTCAACATGTTATGAGAGAGACTTTGATTGTGTCAAGCTAAGATCCATCATCAAAAAACAAAATTGGCTTAATATTATAGTGTGCTATACTTCTAGGGCATATGTAATGATTTTTTGGATGTATGGGTCTTCCTTATGTTTATTTCAAGCATCACCCATATTAATTTATATAAATAGTTCTTATAGGTAGGATGAAACATATCCCACTAGTAATCCTTACTTATCTTTTTGTATTCACATGTTTACAATCCTACAAAAGATATATGTTATGATAAAATTGATCCACATCATAGGGCATTAGATCTTGTCTAAAGTAGAAAACCAAGGTTTATTTTAGTGGGCCATATAAAAAAATTTGTGGATGTCCCAAGATGAATTGGATTTGTAATGATGGAGAATCAGTTTAGAAGGTGTATCCTTCCACAAGTGAGTCATGCGATGCCACATGGTGAATGATGCAAGAAAATTTTGACAATATGTGGATGGATGCATATGAAGCATAGTCAAATGTTGGTATGCCACATGGTATGGGTGGATTCCAATATTATTTATGTGAATGCTAGATGGTGCATGCAGATGCTAACATCATATAGATATACATCTATATAATGCAGATGGACACCAATGACATGTCGATAGATGCTAAACACTACATCATGGTGCTAGCACTCATCCAAATTATTATTTGTCATTCATCCACACAAATCATGCATTTGGGTTTTTCACATGTCCTTGACAATCATCCACATCATGTCAGTAAACATCGATGTGATATGTGTGCTTATTTGGGATGTGCAAAATAACACCAATAATGTGTGCTCACCATGTAGTCCATTAATATTAAATGTTAAGGGAAGAGTATTTATAATGTCTCTCCCTAATGAGAAGGTGCCTACACATTCATGTGGAATTATTATCCACCATACTTGTGCATGTGGGATAATTATCCATGATACTTAGATGCCACTAGTTTGCAGTCATGCCTGGACACTGTTATACATTGAAAGATGATAAAAGTTTATAAATGTTTGTTGATAGACTAAGGGTGTTTTATATTAGACTTAAGGAATCTATCTCTAGACTATGGGCATCTTTAGTAGCCTGTGAACATTTGTTGGTAGCTTGTAGGCATCTACTAGTAGCCTAGGCCCTATGGCTGCCTACATGATGTTTACCGATGGATGCTTGTAGACTGTAGGTATCCACTAGTAGGATACAAGCATTTGTTAGCAGGATATAGGAATACAAATATAGGCTATGGGAGTTTGTCAGTAGGAATCTTATGGGTGTTCACCATTGGGCATGCTACGAGCATTTGCCTAAAGTCTTCAAGTGGATGCCCATAGACTAATGATGTCCATACGTAGGATATAAAGTGCCAACACCCATGGACATAGTTAAAATTCCCTAAAAATCAATTTTTATCTTTTTTTTCCCTTATTTTTTCTTTTATTGACACACACTTTACACAGTGCATAGTATCAATTTATGGTGCAGAATGTCAGCATCCACCTGATGGTATATGGTGAAATTTTTAGGATTGGTTTTCAAGTTAACGATGAAATACATTTATATGAGGAAATTTATATTAAAATTTAGGTGAAACCCTCCTCAAAATTTACTTTGACTTCAAAAATTTATGTGATCCCACCTTGTTGGCCACTCCACAAAAATTGCCAAATGTCGAATTCAAAAAATGGAATATTCATAGATTAACGAAGATTTACCACTAAAAAGAACCCTATGGAAAACCTTTAAATTGGATATAATATTTAAGGTAATGAAGTGTTCACATTGTGTTATCTTGTATAAAATAAACAATACAAACTTAAGTAATAAAAAGATAGAAACTTACATGAAATAAAATTTCTATTCAATGGGCATGCATAGGGGAAAATTAAAGAGATGAAAAATACTTCAATAGGGCTAGGAGCACACATTCCTATAATTATGAGGAAAACAATTCCTCCAATTTACCTAAAATAGAAGTGTGAATCCAATGCATATGAGAATGGTTAGATACTATGAGCATGTTATCCATCACTACGATTATGTGTACCATCGACCTTAGGATAGATGCATATGTTACATATTTATGTATAAAATATAAGAAGAAAATTACAACTATTTAAAGTTACAAAGATAAGAATTACAAGTGTGTTCATCCTCTTCCTGTAAAATGGTTGAACTTATTCCATGTTTTTAGTAGTTGACCTCCTTGGTCGAATGGTTACTCTAAGGGATTCCTTAACATGTCACATAACTAATAAGTGCCAATTGACAAGACACATGGATTCCTGTGACTAAATTCTCCACATGGAACATGGGTTATGATAGGTGAAATATTATTTATGTAGACATGAAGTGTTTTATAAAAATACAATGAAGAAAAAGTTTTTTTTCTAGGTGCAAGATGCTCTATGCGTAATTTCCATAAGGCTTGTGCATGTGTGCATGTAAGGAATTCATAATAAAAGACTCTACACTAACTTGTGTTTACTCCATATAGGTACATAAATAATAAGTGTATGCATTTTCATAGTTGTACATGAAGCATGAATATCGGCTTAAAAAATTCCTCAATGTTTCCTTTGAATACATCCTAATGCCACCCCTTAAGACATGCAACTATCATCTACTAAATATACATTAATTATCTATCATAATTCAACATAAATTGACCTACAAATTCATTATAATATCACATTTTAAATCCATGTCTTATAAAGACACCCTAATGTTACCCTCTAGAGATGTCTACCACATACAACTTGAAATCTTACTTAAGGGTTATGATTTTTCAAAATTAAAATAATATTTAACTTAAATATAAGTTAAAGATGACTTTAGAGGGAGACTTCAAATGGTATAGATGTCAGTGTGTGTATTTGAATTCTTTCAATACAAATGGAACTCCTAAAAAAGTCATAAATCAATTTAAATGGTCTGAAAACCTTAAAAATGACCACTGGGCTATCCAAAATAGATGTTAGGTGAAAACTTTACACCTAGAAAACTTCATGTTCAATTCTAAATTTTTTAAAAATGGTGAGAATTGACCAAGTTGGATTTTACTAGCTTTAAAATGGCAACTCTTGCATCTTTGAAATTAATTTTAGAAGACCTAGAGCAGCTCTAATTTATTATATTTAGTATAATAATATAAAATTTAATATAAATTAAATGCAAGATTATACTTAACTATTTATTTAACTATATATACAATAAAAATAAAGACAAGACAAATAAAAGTAATGCTATATAATCCAATACAAAGGGCGTGCTCCCTTTGTACTACAAAGGGCACACACAATTTACAATAAATAGGGCATACACCCTTTATACATGGTTTGGACTCTTTGCACTACATAGGGAATGAAACCTCTATAAAGGGTGTGTGCGCTTTTCTCCACCTTTTTAGAAATCTATTTGATTTCCCTCCAAAATATAATTGCAAAGGGCATGCACCCTTTGCATTACATAGGGAACGTTCTCTTTAGGATTGGTAATCCAAGATATTAAAATTCGATATTTGTGCATATTTTAAAGGGCATGTGATATTTATAAAAGGCACCCTTTATAAACCATGGGCAAATTTTGCAAAAATGGTCCATGTTTTTCACCCCAAATTTGTGCATATACCCACATGTCTAACCATGACATGAGATGTATACAATTCATCACTATGATCATGCAAATGTTTACATATTTTTTAATGGATTGGGAAGTGGATCCATATAACCATTCACTTTGGAAAATGTTTGAATTTTATGTGTGAGTGTTTGGGCTTGTCAATGTCTATGCCTCCAATGATGTCATAGAATGGACAACTCTTTGGAGATGAAAAATAGAACAAATCCATATATCACATTGGGTAATTTGTTGATGTAGTAACATGGTTGTATCTATGGAAGATAAATAAGGTTTATTTTTCATAATCTTGATGTTTTATTGATGAATGAGAGGTTTGGTTTTAAATGCATAACAAATTAGGGTTATTTGACCCTAATCATCACTGCATGTCCTGTCTACAAAATCCTTGGTTAACTTATTCTAACATTTACTAAGGAAATAAAAGGATTCTCAAGAGACTAGATAGAGCCCTTCTATTTGAGTATAATGTTTTCTACTTTTCCTAGATATTTGATAGGTATCTTAGTGTGCTTTGAGATGTTTTTCTTTTTGACCACTTGCCCATAAATTTTTTGTAATGTCCCCAATTTTCTATTAAACTGGTTTAATTAATTAATTAAAATATTATAGAAATAAAATTGACTTCTTCTAGAAGTTTCCTGGAGGGCTTTAAAAGAAGGGGAAAGCAAAGCATTTGGAGGATCAAATATCTTCTTTTGCAAAAATTATTCTGAGAAGCTTGAATCTGTGATTCAGCTGAAATCTCTGAGGATGAAACCCTTCAGTAGATTGGAGAAGAGTTGGACAAAAACCCAGCCCTTTGTCAGAGGTGGATTCGAGACAGAATCCAGATTGTGCATATTGGTCAGATCTGGAGCTTCAGAGGCCTTTCACTGAGGATATCAGGGTTCAGCCTATGCAAAGGTCTCCAGGTATTTATCCATTATTTTGATTTCAGATTTATATATTTTTATAGTCAAAGCAGGTTCGGTACGAAATCCATATGGATAGATAGATCGGCACCAGGCCATACCAGCAGGTTCAGAGAAAGGAAAGGGCACAGTTCGGCCACACGGTTTTACAGAGACCGGCATCGGCATATAGACCGACATCGGCCGATCAGCGACCGACGCCGGTAGTCAGGCAGTCACAGGCAATCACAGGCAGGCAGAGATCGCCCACCAGACGACCGATGGTGGCAGGGTATCGACCGATGTCGGCATCATCCTCACCGACGTCGACGACTGTGTTTTTACATAGCGTCCAGATTTGTGCATACTTCCAGGTTCTTGCTTATTTTGGGTTTCATTATACCCTTTATAATATTGCTGTGTACTGTAACTTTTGTTTATTCACTGTTGAAGCAAATCTGGGCAATATATTTTTGTATCTGCATTCTCTAAAGGCAAATAATTAGAATTATTTCTTTGTCTTGTAAGACCCTGTATATTTTGTGTCTCCAAATTGAGTTGGGGATATTTTAGTGGTATCAGAGCCATGCATCTTGCCAGCCTGTAGGGGTAAAACTATTTTATTTCTATGCATCCTGGAAGATTTGATAGAAGCCATAAATATTTTACACGTAGTAGAGCTCAGTACGAGCGAGAGTTGGGTTTAGGACAGCCACCTATCATGGCCGAAGAACAGAGGAATGCCCATAGAAACCAGGATGAGGAAGAAAGAGAGATGATGAGGACCCTCATCACTACCCAGCCCAGGATTGTTCAGGCTCTAGACCGATTACAGGATACCATGGAGCGTTTAGAGGTGGATAGACACAGAGGTAGGAGGAATAGATCAGTTTTAGTGACTAGTAGTGATCATACCCATCACTCTAGTCAGCATAGTCACCATTCCCGTTCTTCAGTGGGGAGCTCCCGTCATTCCTCTAGGTAGAATCATCATCATACACCTACTCCAAATAGACCATTACTGCCTCAGTTTATACCAGGTGGACAACCAGCACAGGTGGAACCACCAGAGATGGGGTTCCAAGAGTCCGTTTTGGTAGCCACAGCAGAGTGGAGATCTTTACCCCCAGAGGTTAGGGAGGTTTTTCCTTTTCCCCAGTATTGTGCATAGTGTAGAGACACAGCCAGACTCAGGGGAGATCGGGGTAATAGACCACCACAACAGCAGCATAATCATGACCTCAATAGAGCTACAAGGAAGATTACATTGGCTTCATATAATGGCTCTGGAGAGACTAGTGCATGAGCTTGGGTCCACAAGCTGGACATATATCTTTCTTTGAGGCCCATGCCTGAGCGTGAGGCCATTCAGTTTGCGGTGTTGCATTTAGATGGGATTGCATATGATTGGTGGCACCATGGATTGATCACCCAGGATCACGCCTTAGTTCACTCCTATGCTGAGTTCACTGAGAGACTTATTGCATGGTTTGACCGTAAGGATACAGAACTTTACTACAGGGAGTTGGCTCATCTTAGACAGAGTGGTCACGCAAAAACTTATATTAATGAGTTTCAGCGTATTGCGGTTATGGTACCTGATATGCCTCAGAGACGGAGTGTGATGTTGTTTATTGAAGGATTACAGGATAGACTTAAGGGACTGGTTCATGCTTTCCAACCAGCCACTCTTAAGGATGCTATTGATGTGACATTGAGACTGGATACTATCCCCACTTCTTATTAGGGTGATAAGAAAATAGCCGCAGAATCTCGGCCTATACAAAAGGCCAACACACCACAAAATAAAGAAGGGTCATCATCTACAAATCCTTGGATGAATCAAGAGACTAGGAATGACTTGAGGAGGAAAAAGTTATGTTTTTCCTGCAAAGACCCATGGGAACCAGGCCACCGTTGCATGGGTAAAGGAAAGGTTCATTTGATTGAGGTAACTTCTGAGTGTGGAGATGAGGAGGTTCCTGATATGGACATTGAGGATAATATTGAGCAGGATCAGATACAGTTGGAGTTAGACACCCCAGAGCCTTTGGCATCAGCCAAAGCAATTATGGCTACTCTCTCCAGTTATCCTAACTTTCATGCCTTTCGGTTGAAAGGTACACTTGAGGGTAAGTGGGTAGTGAGCTTGGTAGATACAGGTGCTACACATAACTTCATTGACCAGAAGTTAGTGGGAAGGCATGGATTATAGTATGAGAAGTTTGGTGGTTTCGGGGTAAAGGTGGCAGATGGTGCAGTATTGGGTTGTACCAAACGGATTCCACAGCTCAGCATTCAGATGGGGAATTACACTTTGACCGATGATTTTTATGTGTTTCCTTTAGAGGATTATGATGTGGTCTTGGGCATGCAGTGGTTACATGGTATTGGGCACTACATTATTGATCACCGCCGTATGCAGTTAGAATTCCTTTTTGGGGGAAGGAAGATTATCTTGAAGGCAGCACAAGATGGAGGACCTAAGGAGGGGTCATCTCACAGGATGGAGTCTCATTTTACAGGTGATGTGGTAACTAATTCTATTTGTTGCAGGGCATTTTCCTTTCCAATTATAAGTCAACATCCTTATGGGGATTGTGAGAGTTTGTTAATCAGAGTAGCGCAGTGGCCCTTTTCTAAGTCTAAGGTATGTGATGGTGAATTTGCTAATTACATATTGAGGATTATCACACTACTCTCTAGGAGAAACAAGGTGAATGTAGTCACAGATATTTTCCAGCTTGGTGTTTCTGACAGAAGAATTTGTAAGTTTTTGAGAATAACATGGGATCCAGGAAGTTGGTGTTGGAAAGAATTGCTTGAGGACAAGCAATCTCCAGGAAGGGAGGACTGTAATGTCCCCAGTTTTCTATTAAACTGGTTTAATTAATTAATTAAAATATTATAGAAATAAAATTGACTTCTTCTACAAGTTTCCTGGAGGGCTTTAAAAGAAGGGGAAAGCAAAGCATTTGGAGGATCGAATATCTTCTTTTGCAAAAATTATTCTGAGAAGCTTGAATCTGTGATTCAGCTGAAATCTCTGAGGATGAAACCCTTCAGTAGATTGGAGAAGAGTTGGATGAAAACCTAGCCCTTTGTCAGAGATGGATTCGAGACGGAATCTAGATTGTGCATATTGGTCAGATCTGGAGCTTCAGAGGCCTTTCACTGAGGATATCAGGGTTCAGCCTATGCAAAGGTCTCCAGGTATTTATCCATTGTTTTGATTTCAGATTTATATATTTTTATAGTCAGATCAGGTTCGGTATGGAATCCATACGGATAGACAGATCGGCACTAGGCCGTACCAGTAGGTTCAGAGAAAGGAAAGGGCACAGTTCGGCCGCAGGGTTTTACAGAGACTGGCATCGGCATATAGACCGACATCGGCCGATCAGCGACCGACGCTGGCAGTCAGGCAGTCACAGGCAGGCAGAGATCGCCCACCAGACGACCGACGGCGACAGGGTATTGACCGACATCGGCATCATCCTCACCGATGTCGGCGACTGTGTTTTTACACAACGTCCAGATTTGTGCATACTTCCAGGTTCTTGCTTATTTTGGGTTTCATTATACCCTTTATAATATTGCTGTGTACTGTAACTTTTGTTTATTCACTGTTGAAGCAAATCTGGGCAATATATTTTTGTATCTGCATTCTCTAAAGGCAAATAATCAGAATTATTTCATTGTCTTGTAAGACCCTGTATATTTTGTGTCTCCAAATTGAGTTGGGGATCTTTCAATTTTACATTGAATGGTCCTATACTTTGGTGAATATTTTTAACATCTATTTTTACCTCAACATCTCACATCTATAATATGAAAAAACCCTCCCTCACATTAAATGTTTTTGGTACCTTGTGCCACACCCCAAGACATCATGCACACTTGCACTTTTTTTTAGTATTTTAGAAAAAAAATAGCATTGTTTAGGGAAATAGAAAAATCTCCTCATATAATGGAATTCTGTTAGGATTCTCAACAACTTAAACAATTCCCCTTCAATAAAAAATAAAAAATAAAAAATCTATTGAGCTAAGGCAAAGAATTATTTTAGAAAAAATTCATTAAGATTGTGGAGAACAAATTGAAGTCCATATTCATTGGTTGAATATTGGGGACATTCCAATGAATTTTTCAAAAATCTAATATCATGTTACTCTCTTGTGAAAGTCAATGGCCTATAATAAATTGGCGATTGTATCACTAGACTTCTAAACATTGTTCAACCCTTTTTTAAGTATTATAAACAATTTATTATAAACTCGCCCCAATTCAAAGAATGCCATGTGAAAGGCCCCTATCCATATAGGAAATTCATAATGTTATAGCACACATGGATTAGGATGAAGCCTCATAATTTTATGGCTTTCTTTTTGGGTTCTACTGAACCTTGTGGGACTATGTGGGATATCATTTACAAAATGTTTATTTGGAATTGATGGCCAAGGTATATTTTAGAAATCTTATCAATAAGGAAACATAAAGTTTATTCCAAATGTTGGGGACCCTAAGCTAATCACAAATTGGAGGCTCATAATACTACTCAATGTTTCTGATAAGATTATTTTCAAGGATTTGGAACTAAGAATTAGTTACCTTATTCCATTGGTGACAAGGCCTAATAAAAATAAATTCATCAAATATAGATAGTCCCTTGACTCTTGAAAGAGATTCGTATTCCTATAAATCTCTTTCAAGTTGAATCTACTTGCCTCACTATCAATAACCATTAGTCATAGAATTTTGGACTCCTTTTCTCCATTAATTAAGGTTTCCCACTATCTCCCTCATTATATGAACTTGTTGCTAAGGATATTTTATATTTATTTGAATATTATGCCTCAAGCGTTAGTCAAGGGAGTTACTCTTTTCCACTCATCTCAAGGAAAAAAATAAGGGCCAATTTATAGATGACTATTTATTTACTATTATGGAGGAGGAAATATCAGTATATAATGTTGTGGTGTGTCTTTAGATATATATATTTTTGATTTAATATCCAATGGGCTAATACTTAATATTATAGGAAATCCTAAGGCCCTATGTCTAGTTGGATAGAGGCTTACTAGTGGAAATGGATTTCTCATAGGAAGATATTTAAATTCATAGGCATTCCATTCACTTTAAAAGTTTCCCAAGTTTAGCTTTGGAATTATGTTGTCCTAAGATTTGAGAGTAAGCTAGCATATTGGATTACATATCCTCTATCTCTTGTTGAAAATTTACAAATTTGTTCCAAATTATTGGTTTTTGCTCATATCTACTACTATTATTGGGGTCCCTCTAAGGCAGCCTAAAAGAAGCTTGGGAAATTGTTAACAGACTTCCTCTAGGCTAATTCGTAAGACAATATGGAATTCATATAGACACATAGATCATTTATTGTAAAAATAGAGAGTTTAGTGGGCTTGGGCTCATTGATATTTCCAAATATGGAAGTGCCTTCTATACCAAGTGGATGCCTATCATAGCCCCCAAAAATCAAGCCAAAAAAACTTAAATTTTACGGTTATAAAGTTAAAATTATAAAAACAATCCATTCAACTAAAAAAGTTGTTTTGATAAAATTCATTAATATATATGAAAGAAGGAAAACTGTTATGAATATGAGTGTATGTATGCACATACAGAAGGGACCAATGTGTATACCATACAATTACAAACTTTCCTTTAGGACAAGGCAACTTTAAAATATTGGTGGCAACCAATTAATTATACCATTGATTAAATTCAAGATAAAAGTGAACCCAAGATATTCATTGGTTATATATTTAGCTATATCCTTACAAAAGCTTTTAATGTTGCTATGTACCAAGAGGTCATCATGTATCATAAGATAATTAAAATAGTATATGTAGTTCATTCATTATATGTATAAAATTTTAAGCAAAATATTTCTTTAGTCATGAAAAATAATATTGGCTTTTTAAGTAAGTTAACTTCTTTTCCATGTAGGCTAGGTCAGATTCTGAATAGAGGTGTTACGAATCGTTTCAATTTGGTAAAAAAACTTAATTAAATTTTGAACTCCATGTTAATGCATTATACATGAAATACACTTACTATTTTATGAGGGTCTCTAAGCAAGTCTACCTTGAGTGTTTACTGAGATCGAAAAGCCTAAGTAAATTCTCTCTTTACCGTATTAAAACCATCATTCTTAATTATACATAGTTAAAATTAAAACCAATTTGAAAGAATTACTAATTGTTATGCATCTAGTTGGATGCATTTAAGGAAATCAATTATAACTCCAACTTCACATGGCTTAATTTATTCTAATGATCTATCTTATGTCATGAACATATATTCGTACACACATGAATCTATATAGATGACAAGTGATCAAATTAATTTTCTACGTATGATAAATACTGAAAGTAAGATTATTGAGTTTATATTATGAAGTGGAATAAATAAAATATAACCTATCTCTATGTTTCTCATCTTGCAAGTAGATTAATTTATAGTTAATCACATCAAAGTGTAATGAGATCATAATAAAACATTGGTTGCTAAATAAAGAAACCGACTAAGTTGATACGAGTAAATTAAGGCCGTATTTCAACTTGATGTATAATTTGTAGAGAAGAAACAACTTAGAATATTAAAGGAGTACTTGGAAACAAAGGATCTTAATATTTAATAATGTGTACCTTCTTCCACTTAAGCCATTTCTATTCCATGAAATCAAATCTCAATTTGGAAATCCTCAAAAGTTATAACCATTACTAAATCTCTACAACTAATAAATTGACATAGTAAAAAGTAATGCGTCGAATAGAAACTAAAATAGTTGAAGCATCAGTCTTAATTCTTTTAATAATCTTCCATACCATCAATAAATTTTATTTCAAGCAAGAAGATTCACTTAAATTTTTTCAGCTAACAAATTCGATATGACAAAAATCAATGTGATTTTTTTCTATCTACCACACGACTGTACTTATTTGTAGACTGGTAATGTTACCATATAACAGAAACCGTAAAATAATTTGAATTCAATATATAACCCAGCTGAGTACTTTAATCCCTAAAAAGAGAGATTTTCCATAATGAAATTTATAGTGGCATGCTACAACTATACCATTTACCATCTTTCTAAATAACCAACTTACTCATAAAAAGAAGCTGCTGCAACCATACGAAGAAATGTAATGTCTCTAAAAACAAATCCAACCATAATAATGATTCGCACATAACCCAAAATACAATAAAGATAATCTACAGTTTTGAAAAACAAGCCTGATCATACTCAAACAAGAATGCTATGGCTCTCATGGAGTTCAAACAAGAATACTATAACTCATAATGTTGTATCCAAAAATGCAGTTCTAAATTACATTAAAACAATAACTTTATAGCTATGACACAATACATTCATTCGATATTGATAATGATCGTTCATAAAACATAGCCCCTCAATCCAAAAACTAATGCCTATAATTTTGAGCTACAACCCTTCCCCATATACCACAAACTTATTATGTTCCCATGCAAAGGGTTGATGAGCTAATGAGTAAAAAAAAATCCTTCTTAGGTTGAGAACCCTTCATTTTGAGCACTCGAGAGACCTCCAAACAAATTTTCATGCCTTGTCCTTCACACTATGACCTCAAAATGCATGAAAAAAATTGAAACAACATACCTCACCTATGAAAATGATTACATGATCTCAAACACCTTGAATTCTGGTCATGACCTTTCATTAGGCCACATTCCCTCTCTTTGCTCTCTAGACCTTGACTTGCAAACCATATTAGGCCTTAAAACTGACCTTCATGCTTCTTTCAATGCTCTCAACACCTCATTGTCATGCTCAACATCTCAATTTCATGTCATAAAACCTCCACATGCCTTAACAATAGATCATGATACCTTATTAGGCTAGGTAGGGTTTAAGAGAGGTCTAGATGTAAACTTAGACTGAAGGTCCTACCCTTGTAGGCTCATCTTGAAACACTCATGAGTGTTCCAATGCCTCACATAAATGTTCAAATAACCTCATAAAACCACTCATGTTTATGTGCACTCATCTCACCAAGCCACTAGCTAAAACCTTCTCACAAGTTCTCTTAATGCCATAAATAGGCTTAGACTAATTAAGAACTTGATGCCTTGACCTATTCCTTCCATGTCATGACCTCGACAAACATCAACAAAGTAGATATAAGAAATTACACCTTACTCATATCACTGCAGCATTCATTTTTTGATGAAAACAATATTTCATAACCTCATATAGACCTAAAATCACATGACCAAGCTTCATATGACTTTACATCTCTCTCCATGCACTTGAACACCTTTGCAATCATCCTTGACTTTCATGCAAACAAAATACATTAGTTGCCTTCAAATTATTTCTTGCTTTCAAATTCTCTCTTTCCTTCAAATTCTATCTTGACCAAATTATTCTCAATGCATCTTGTTTCATCACATACTATCAATTAGGCTTAGCCACCTTTGTTCACTCATTTCACTATGCTTCGTTTACATTGCACACCATTCCATGATTTATACCTTCCATGCTTACAACATTCATAGCAATATCAATCTTGATCACTCATCACTTTTGACAACATCATGCTACCAACTGAGAACACACTCTCAACAGGTTACTACCATGCTAAACAAATCTTTGACATCAATGACCATTATGCCTTTTCATGATACACCCTTTTGAAATCAATGGAAATAACATGCCAACAATGACATCAATAGTACCTATATTGTATAACTCAAAATAATTTGAATCAATAACTAAATATAATAAAATAACATGTCTGAAATAATGATAATGTAAATGGAAACTGATGTAGTTGTCCCAGAGTCATTGATACATCATAATAATAATCAAACAACAACAACAACAACAACAACAACAATAATAATAATAATAATAATGTATCAGATCTAGGTGGTCATGACATTACCTAGGGACACCAAAGGGAAATACGCATGAAGGGTTTTTCTCAGACACTTTATCTACTTCGGCAACACTGGCCGAGGTGCTTGGAAGTATTTTGCATTTTGAACTCTACTTGTTACTCCTTTCCCTATCAACATCACATGCACCTTTGTGGTTAGTAGTTTATGGAAATATTGGAAAACCATCAAGCCTTGGTTGGTGTGGAAAGAGGATACATTTATATCTAGCATAGCCATCAACTCTGATTATCTACATGGTGGTCCCTGGATATTACTATTAAAGGGAAGCCCACGGAAGACATTTCTAGAATTAAAATTTATTCAAATTTGTAGTAGATAATCTATTACCAAAGTGGATATATTTAATATAATGTCTAGATCCTAGGCTAGTTTACAATACATAAAGGTCAAAATCAAGCTAAAAAAATAACACTTCTAGTCTATTGCTGAGATCTATATGGTTGTACCAAATTATGCCTTTCAAAAAATTGGAGTCAAATGTTTCCCATGATGGTGGAAAGATTGGAAATAGAGTGTGTCCACTCCTGTGAATCAATATAAATAATGGTTTGGTTATTAATGGTTATAACCTAACAATGTGCCCAAGGAAATTCTCAACAAATTATAGAATCTAAGTAGTTCTTTCATTATTTGGAGGAGGATATTCCAAACCATCCATTTTTCAATTGTTGAGCTCAAAAACGCCACCTTCACTTGGTGCATTATTTACTAACATCTTCCAATAGGATCCAAGTTTCTTAAGATCAGGATCTTGTTAGGATAAAAACATATGCAAAAATATATCTTCAAAATTACAAAGAGAGATGCTATGAAATCATAAATTAAACTAAAACAAATCAAAATATAAACAATGCAAACCATAAGACAAGATTTACATGGTTTACTAATTTGGTTGTGTCCATAGAGAATGGTTCATTTATGATTTGCAACAACACTTGGAGAATAAACTAGTGACAATAACCTATCACTCACATCTCTCCAATCTCTCACACACTCCTTGTCTTCAATGCATACAAGCTTCAACAAGCTTACAACAAAGCTTAAATAAAGACTTACAATTTTTCACTCACATCCACTAATTGGATTGCATGAGTTACATCATAATTACAAAGGAATGCATCCTTTCATATATTTAATTGCAAATGAGAGAGAGAGAGAGAGAGAGAGAGAGAGAGAGAGAGAGAGAGAGAGAGAGAGAGAGAGAGAGAGAGAGAGAGAGAGATAATGGGGAGAGAGGAAATGTGACACCACATTCCACATGGGGATAAAGTGATCAATAGTCACAAGCTTGTAATCTAGAGAGAGAGAGAGAGAGAGAGAGAGAGAGAGAGAGAGAGAGAGAGAGAGAGAGAGAGAGAGAGAGGAAATGTGACACCGCATTCCACATGGGGATAAAGTGATCAATAGTCACAAGCTTGTAATCTTGTGCAAGGGTCAAAATTAAAACTTCCACTTTAGATAATGTCACATCTACTTCACCTCCAATTCACCTCCACTTACATATGCTTCCAAATATGGCACCCTGCTCCTCTTTTGAGTCCAAATTAACAATAGTGAAGTCATGTCATCTTCCACCCATGTACACATACATTTCTAAAATATGTCCCAACATTTTTTGACTTATTCCTCATGCCAAATCATGAATCCATCTAAGGGTGGTGCCCCACCTATTCCTTGTCTTCCATTATCATCAAAAGATAAAAAGTATGTGGATTACTAAGGATAAAAAATATTTCACTTAGTGGCGTGGTACTCCCCACTCTATCACATGTATTAAATCACATGAGAGATCCACTATGTGGCCCATGCCACATCACCACCAAGCCACATCACCTTATTGCATCACGTACCACATCTCTTATATAGTCATTGTGTTGGGCACCCTTTTTTTCAAATACATTGTCCATGCTAACCGAGAAAACCTTAGTGTAGAGTGACCCTTGGATCAATTTCACCTCTTTTTTTACATTTTGGTACCAACTGGAGGAGTCCCCATGGATCCCACACTAGTTGGTGAGTAGTTGTACTTCACCAAAATTATTTAAAAACATCCCTATCAGGACTTGTATGAGGTAAGTCAAGAAGCATGGATGCCAAAAGAGTGGGGCAGATAGGGAAGTGACCCTAAATGACAACTTGACATATGTCATCCACCCATCCTACTTGGATAATGTAGTGGAGCTAGTAGACTAGTGATAGTCCATCACTTGGCGTGTGCCCTATCGACCTAGCACATGGAAGTCATTTGATTATAATAAAATACTCACTTTTATTGAAAAAAGAAGGGAGGATAAAGACATAGCGAAGCTTTATCAAAAGAGAGAGCCAACCATAGTATTTTCCTCTTTAATATTAGTTTTAGAAGCTCAAATGTATAGCCTAAGCTCGTATGTGGGCCAATGGGCATGAGTAGATTAGGGGAGAACATATACTCTATTTATTTTAATGAACTCTATTAATTAAATTAATGAAGAGAACCATTGGGGAAATGAAATGTTAAGTTCTTGTTTTATAGTTTATGGGATAGATTACTCATGAGTTAGTTTCTTATAAGTTTTGCTCAAGTAATTTTGTAGTATAATGGAATGGAGGGTCAAATGGTAGCCTTGTGCCATTAGCAATGCTAGCCAACCTATAATTACACTGAGTTTTGAGCCAAAATACTCCAAGGCTCCAAGACAGGCAACTAGAGTGCCACCATGAGGATAAAACACTTACACCTTAGGATTTGAGACAATAAGGAGGTTTACACCTGTTAAACTCCCTCTTTGAAGGACTTAGTGCTAGAAGGCCAACTAAATCCTTTATAAATGGCATAGGTCCCTTGAAATTTTAGTTGTGCCGTGTTACAACTAGCCCAATGTGGGTCTGGTCCTTCCACTATTGCACTTTGGGTGAGTGCACTAGGTTTGCGCTTGGTGTGGAATTAATGATAGTGCCATAACATAGTTAAATTTTGTGTGTCAGACCTTTATACCTTTGAAATTGGCTTCCCCAAGTCTAAAACTGACTTGGAGTGATAGCTAAGTGCATGACCAAGCAAAAAAACTAGTAAGGTAAACTTTTCTATAACATTTTGGTTATGTTATCAGGACCCATATTGAATTTTGTTACTAAAATGGTATAGCAGAGTGATGCTTTGACTATCACTCAAAAATATCAAGCACTGGTTATAAAAAGTCAAAGATAGTTTTGTGTAGAACCATCCTAAATGTGAAGAACAAAAGCCACATAAATGGGTACAAACCAACTTGTACAACAATTTGTATGAGGTGTTCTTCTATGAGCTACATGAGCACCTGTATCAGTGGTTAGTTGCCTACACTACTACTAGAAGGTGTAGCTATGGCTAGCACCTTGAGTAGACCATAGAGTATGTAGAGAAGCTAGAGAGCCTAGATGGAGTTTGGATGCATGCTATGGATAAGTGGTGGAGTCACATGAGGAATAGTTACATGTTGGAGTTTGCAATTTCAACCTTCTCATGCCTAGAGGAAGTAGAGTATTTTTTTTCATGAACCAAGGGACACATTCATAAGAGGGATCAATACTAAAATAAAGAAGCTTTTAGTTTATTACAGTATAGAATCCATAAGAATGGAAGGATAAAGTTGTTGCATGCATGAGAAAGCATATAAGGTGAGAAGGGGAAGTGTAGGTAAGGTGCAATGGAAGAGGAAAAACAACTTGACACCTGAGAGCTCTAAAGGTTAAACTATGGTAAGCAAAGGCACAAGCTAATGGAGGATCTAGAACTTGGAAGTGATGAGAGGATCTATCTCAAGTGGGAAGGGCATGGGGAAGGATCCCTTGATTTTCAATAGCATGAAGAGGGAGAAGAAGAAGCAAGAGACTAGACTCAATAGTCGGGTGTAGGATGTAGGGAGTTCCTACAAGAAGTGGTGCTTGAGAATGCACTAGAAGAACTTACCCCCTTTGAACCTGAAGTGCAATCTCATGCATTGGATTCTCCATTTCAAGATAGAATTATGGTAACTGAACCTATTATCAATGTGGAATTTGGTAAGATTCAAGATTTGAATCAAGAATTTGTGATTGAGCAAGTAGTTCCCTAAGAGGAGCTAAGTGTCGATACGATGAATCTAGCAATTGAAATTCCAAGAATCATGAACCTAATTGCAAGCATTCCCATGCAAAAAATGTTAGCTACACCAACTAGGTAATAGCCCATTAAAAGTGGCACAGTGCCACAAGTGAGTGGTACTACATTGACAAATTTGACCACACAGCTAAAATTTTTAAGATCAACACCTCTACCTATAATTGGAGTCATTGAAGGGCCACTTCCAACATAGATAAAATTCCAAGATCCTTAGAGTTACTATGAGATGGACATACACTTACCTAAGTATCATAGAGTTGAAAATTCCATGGAGCATGTGCTAAAATGTGGATTACAATGGTGCGTATCACTCAAACCGAGCACAAGGCAAAAAAATTCATGACCACTTTGCTTCATCGCATCCATACATGGTATCAAAATGTTTATCCAAACTAAGCTATGGTTGACTATGATGTGTTGAAGGAAGTCTTTTTGAAAGAGTTTGATATCCTTGAGTTTGAGAAATAGAGCATCGTGGTACTCAAAAAAATTAGCCAAGGGTTATCTGAAAGCGTGAACTTATATGATGCATGAATTTAAAATTTTCTCTCTAAACTTACATATGACATTCATCCTTCCTAGCATGTGAAATGGTTTGTTTGCAACCTGTTGGTGCCTTTTAGATGCATGTTTTCTGTGAAGACTTTCACAAAACCCTATAAAGTGCTTAAATTGACACTTTAGGCTAAGGTGGTAGGAAACACTGATACTAAATTTAGTCCAATCATAGAAGCATATATTTTTTCAATGGCCTCTCAATTTTAGAAATTGACTATTGGGTAGGCACACGACACTCATAGTGTGTTATGGTTCTTTGACTATGAGATAGAGGGACATAAAAAGAATAACTACCCATGTAGAAATGTCTGCACACTATTTCTCAACTATGAAGTTTGTCATGGAGTGCATGACTCCTAAAATTGCCCTTTGTTGTAGTGTGTTAACCACGTAAACACCACCATTTACTGTAAAATGTGTGATGCTTATACATTCTCAACAATAGACTATAGGGTCATTGATGAAATGCACTAAATTATAGAAAGAGGCATAAAAAAGTCAATAACATTAGGTGGTAGCTAGGTAGGTCAATAAAATGAAGGCTATAGCCATAAAAACATGGGTTATGAGAACCAAAGAGGTATGCATGGCCAATGAGGTGGACATGGTGGAGGAAGATTCCCACCATGATCATGTTATAAGTGTAGGCCACTAAACACTACCAACATGATTGCCCCATACACCCAATATGTAGGTATTATCAAAGGCCACATATAGTCAAGGAATGCCTTAACTTGTACAAAAGGGTGACTCAAGGTTGGCCTAGTGTAGATAGAGGTGTTGTGATGATTAGGAATGAGATCAAGGGGGAGAAATGGGCCCCCAAGACCTAACAAACTTACAAGACACCACCTAAGGTACATGCCATGACAAGAAGTGGGTTCACTACTCATCACCCACTGTGCCAAACTAAGATATGCGCTTGGAATATGGTGAATCAAGCCACACCGAGCACATAAATTAGCTCCAGCCAAAATATGAACCATACCCTAACCTTACACAAAAAAATGACATCCTATAATAAGCTATGAGCATGATACAAGACTTGCAGGGTGGAATTCAGTTGGCTAGAGATTTAGAGCTAAGGGCTACCACTTTGCATAAGAAGTGAGATCATAGCAAGCTAAAGTACAAGAGTTAACTAAGATCTTGTACCTCTTATAGACTAAATGTATGTTGCCACTATTGAAGAACTTGCTTTGAAAGCATGCAAGAGAAGAACTAGCTCAAGAGGTTGCATTTCAAGTAATAGAAGCTATAGCACCACATATGGAGTAGGCACACAAGGTCAGGTATACTTAGAATGCTAACTATAACCAAGAATTATTGATAGATGCCGCCATCAATAGGTGGTCAGTCTATGAAGTATTATTGGATATGAGAACTGAGGTCAATATCTTAACCAAAAATGCCTAGGAAAAGATGGTATGAACACTGTTGAGGCCTTCACCTTATATGTTATTCATGGATAATAAAAATCATGTGTAACTTATAGGGATCTTGAAGGGAGCCATTATAGATATCATCAATACTGTGTTCTACGTAGACTTTGAGGTCATCGAGTTAGTAGAAAAGGATAACTACCCAACACTTTTGGGAAGGCCATGGTGCTATGCCAACAATGCAGACATGCACTTCAAGAAGTGTTATATGAATTTCAAAAATGGCAAGGAGAGAGTGGTGATCCCCCTTTAAAATGATCAAGGACCCCATATATAGAGATTTTTGATCTTGAGGATGAGATCAACCACATATATAACATCCTTGCATAGGGCACTGAGAAGCTCAATACTATTGACCAAGGCATGCTTGCATGGGAAGATAGATAATCAAATTTCAATACAATTGATGTAGCATGTGAAAATTGGGTTAAAGAGGCCTATGAGGTCACTGGGTGAAGGTACCACCTAGTGCATACAACCATGCCAAGACCAGTCAGGATAGGGATGGTAAGGATTGAGTGACTCCAAAAAAAGTGTGTCCCCCAAACCAAAAATATGGGAAAGAGTACTCCAACTTAGTAAGGGGAAGCATGTAGTGCTTTTGAAGTATGAGGGAGTCTAGCCTATCAATAAGTATGTCCAAGACATTAAATCATGCATCCCAAAATAAATTGATTAAATGTGCACACTAGTGTACACTCTAAAGAGTACTTTCACCAATTGGTGGGCAATGTAGAGACCTAGCTTGCCAACCTAGAAGGATGTGAAGGTAGTAATATGCACTAGGTTTGGCAAGGGTAATGAATATATAGACATACCTACTTATGTCAACAATTCTAACCCAATTACACATGTGCATCTATGCAAATAAATGTGGACTATTTGTGGCAAGAATGTGCCCCGAGGCCTATGGGTGCATGCCTTTTATAGGACCTTAAGGACATGGGAATGAGCATGGTACATTGTAAACAAGATGCACCAAGAGATAGGAAATTTGGAAACACTCAAGGATAAGTTCATACATACATTCTCCTTCTCTTTATAGAGCCTTGAGCTAGTAGAGCCATTACAAGTCATCTACAGAGCTGTGTTTGAGGACATATCTATCTTAGAAGAGTGATTGAAGGAGATGTTTGGGGAGAAAGGACTAGTGCTCCCCATATTCTTTGAGGAGACAACACTCCATAGTGACTCAAATAAAGAAGATGATGAGACTTGAAAGGAGTGCAATTAGAAGGCTCTAACAAGTAGACAAAAGCTCATGCCCCTCATGGATGATAAATCTTTAGATGACAGAGACCCAACACATCTTCAGGTTGAGATAATAGAGGGGATGAGGCAGGTTGAAGATTCCCATCAAGAGAAAAATGAACACTACCATGCACCAATCAATACCACAAAAGTAGACATTAGTGTAGAAGGTAAACCAAAGATTGCCACTATATGTGCTTACTAGTCTAAGTTAGACCTAGCATGAATTGTTGACCTATTGAGGGAATTCTAAGACCTCTTCTCATGTAGCTATAAGGACATGAAGGGCACCCACCCTTCACTTGGAAAAATGAGCATCAAGTTGGTGGATGGTGTAAGGCCAATCAATAAGTGCCCATATCAGATGAACCCCAATCTTTGCACCAAGGTAAAGGTAGAGATCAATGGATTGTTGGCTACCAGTGTTATCTACATAGTGTAAGAATCTAAGTGGGTAAGTCCAATGGTCATCATTATCAATAAATATGGGTGCATATAGATTTTCATCAATATTAGGATGTTGAATGTTGCCTATGTCAATGACCCATTCTAGACCCCATTTACCAATGAAGTATTAGATGCAGTCATAGGTTGTAAAATCTAAACTTTCATTGATGGATTCTTAGGCTACCATCAGGTGTAAATTGAAGAGGAGGATAAGCTCCAAACAATATTTGTGACTAAATGGGGTTATTTCGTATATAACGTGATACCTTTTGGATTCAAGAATGTACCAGCCATGTTTTCTAGGGTAGTGATCACTAATTTTAAGGACTTTATCCATAAGTTATGCTAAGTATACCTTGATGACTGAATAGTGTATGGTGTTGTAAGAGACCACTAGGAGAATCTATGCCTCATGTTTGAAAGGTGCAGATAGCTCTAGATCTATTTGAATCTAAATAAGTTAATCTTTGCAAATCCATTTATGGCATTGCTTAGGTACATCATCTATAAGGATGGATTACTTGTTGATCTTATGAAGATAAACATAATAATCTAGATCCATACCCCTTCAACATAAAAATATGTCTGTACCTTTATATGCCATTGTGGCTACTATATAAATTTCATTCAGGGCTATGCAAGGTTCACAACACCTCTAAAGGATCTCTTGCAAAAGGATGGTCATACTAGGGTGAGCCACAAGAGGAAGTGTTTAAAACACCAAAGTTGAAACTGGCCAGCATGCCAATTCTACAATTTCTTGATTGGATGACACCTTTTCACATCCACATCAATGCTTTAGGCTCTACCATTGGTTCCATATTGATGCAACTAGGAAAAGGAAAAATGGACAACCCCATCTCCTTCACAAGTAAAAAATTGTCGTAGGTTGAGCAAAACTACACCACCACTAAGAGTGAAGTGCTGGCAATGGTTTATGCCCTACAAAAATTTAGATAATATCTACTAGCAACCCCATTCATATTCTTCATAGATCATGAGGTGCTTAAGTACCTCATGAACAAACTTGTCTTGCATGAGTGTATATGTAGATGGGTTGTTCTCTTCTAGAAATTCTAATTTTTTGTTATTATTAAACTTGTGAATCAAAAATTGGGGTGAAACCATTTGTCCCACATCCCCTCTAGTAATATAGTGTAACCAATTAAGGATGGCATGATAGATGTGAAAATATATAGGGTTTAACATGTTCTTGAAGACCTAGTAGAGATTGTCACTTTCCTAACATCAGGGTTGGTACCACAAACCATGCCCACCAAGGAGAAGAAATAAATTGATTTCCATGCCACCCCCTTCTAGCTCATCAAAGGGGAGATATATAAATTAAATAAGGATGAAGTCCTGTGTTGCTATGTTTTGGAACAAGAAAGGGACTCCATCCTCTAAGAGGCACATAAAGGAATCATAGGAGGCCATTTCACTAGTGACGCAATGACACAGAAGGTATTGTAGTCAGGCTTATGGTGGTCGAGCTTGTTATAAAATTCCAAGAAGTATGCTAAGACATGTGTTGTATGCTAGTGCACTAGGAAGCCTGACCATCAGGATGAGATGCCTCTCATCCCCATCCTCACCTAGGAACCATTTAAAAAATGGGCCATTAACTTTGTTAGACCAATCACTCCCACAACATGACAAACAGGTGCTAGATATATTTTGTTGGCCACTGATTATTTCACCAAGTTGGTCAAATTTATACCAACCAAGAACTATACAACCATAATAGCCATGTGATTTATTTGGGAAAAAATCATAAGTTGGTATGAGTGTCCATTCAATTTAACTAGTGATAGGGGCACTAACTTTATCAATGAGCTGATGTGCATCCTCCTAACTGAATACATGGTGGTGCACCACAAAACCACCCCATATCATTCCCAGGCCAATAACAAGGTTGAAGCCTTTAACAAAATATTATAAATGTGCCTAATGAAGATATGTGATGCTGGTCACAAGGATTGGGATGATCATGTCTCTGTAGTCATTTAGGCATACTGCATGACCTACAAGTAGCTAAACAAGGCCACACCATTTCAATTAGTGTTTGACATTGAATCAATGTTACCCATGGAATTCATAGTTCTCTCCTTGTGCATTGCACAAATTGGCTACGTAGATAACTAGGAGTCCTTAAGTGTAAGGTTGGAAGATTTGGAGCACTTAGATGAGACATGCACCCAAGCTAAGTGGAGCTAACAGATTGAAAAGGCACACTAAAAATGACGGCATGAAAATCACATTAAGTATAAGAAGCTGATCAAAGGAGCATTGATGTTGCTCTATAACTCCAAGTACTTCAAGCACCTAGGCAAGTTACAAATTTGGTGGATGGGTCCCTACATCATACATCACATCTTGGAAACTAGTGCATATAAGTTGTGCATGTTATCTAGTGAGATGATCTCTGGGCATTTCAATGGTAATTGGCTAAAGTCATATCGGTAGTAGGTTGGCACCCATGCCAAAGAAACTCTAAATTTTTGATCAATAGTTAGTTTGAGTAAGCTAACCAAAATAAAGTTTGGTGCAAGCCAAACCAAATTTTCATTTTTTTCCTTTCTCATTCAGTTTGTGGAGGTAGTAAATGGTGTGAGGCATCCACATGAACTCCTCTTGTCAACTCTTCATGCATAATTCCAATCATGTTAGTTGAGAACTTATGCCTAGACATTCATGAGGCTAGACATCTAAGTAGTGGGCACATGAAGTTGACTAAGAGAAAACAAAAAAAATAGTTGAAAGATATGCGCATAAAAGTAGTATAGGGAACCTAAAGGACCTAAGGACTAAACTTCTCTAGCACTACACATGAGACATAACTACAAGAAGGCACATCAGTTGATATAGCACCAGAAACCTTTAAGGCAAGAGAAGACATTCAATGTAGTTGGATGCAAGGCTATAAGTGAAGACACTCAAGTTAGTTGAGCACAATATAGGTAGTAATAATGCACTCTCTAAGCACATAGGAGAATCAGAAGAGACACAAAGTGTTGGAGGGTCAGTGTAAGGAATTTGTATGGGGTAGGATAGGCCAAGGCAAGATGATGTAAAAGAAATTAACCAAGATAGAGAAGTGCGCTAAAAGAGGAACACAACTAGAATAAGTGGAACCATGGAGGTTGAATCATGTACATGTGAGGTGCTGCACCCAGGTTGCCACAAAAAAGGTGAAGGTCATGCCAAGGATACATGTGTAGAAGAAAAATCATTTGAAACAATTGACACCTACCCAAAATGGAGTAGGAAGTGACCATTTGAACCATATGTTGCCTCACCAAAAAAACCATTAGGAACATTAAATAAGGTAGTGACAACATAAAATATACACATTTATTACATACATGATAACAATTTTTTAAAGATTTTAGAGATTTTAGTGTTTCCCTATAAATTAAGGCACCTATGCCATCATGCTTGCATTAATGATAGTGGTTGTTAAGAGATGGATATAAATAGATCAGTGGAAAACTTGATTAAGTTACAAAGTTTATGCTAACTTAGACTAAAGAATGAGTAGAGCAAGAAACTAAAGAGCTGAAGCAAGAAAGAACTTGTCACAAGTCAAAAATTAATCAACTTAAGACACTTAGAGTGGAAGGAATAACATTGAGGAGTGTGCTCACTAATATGATATTGATATGATTCAAATATTCAATATATGTAGAAATACCCTTAAGGTATGGAAACACCATAGAATACTCCTTTAGGAAGGAATAACTCCACAACGTCTCTTCGAGGGGACAACCTCAAATATCCTCTTACAATAGAGGACTTGATGCTTACTTGATATGATCTTGACCATGATAAACATCTCCTATATATAGACATCTATCTAACCCATGGATGGGTAACCTCCTAATCCCACTATAGGCTGACCATTACCCAATGTACTAATTCAACAAGTTACTCCATTATCCTAATATATTGTACCCATATAACTAACTAAGGTGATATGTGCCACATGTTAGCATCTCCATCAACCCATATACATTAATATATCATATCCCTAAGTACATAGCACTCACATTAAATTTGGTGTGTAAAGAGTGGGGATGATAAAAATTGGTGTAGAGATCCAAGTAAAGCATAACAATATCATTAGGTCACAATTAATGGCCAATCAATCTTAGAGATAAAATTCTAAGCTAAGATCTTATGACTACAAAAGCATCGACCACCATTAGAGGCTTCATTAAGCCACACCTCCTAAAGTTTTATAATAGTAGGTTTAGAATGGTTAAAATTTAAAAGGCATCAAGCTCAGTAGAGGCACAACTAGAACTCAAGTGGGTCAAAATTATGGAAGAATCATTTACCACTAAGATAATGGCAAAGGTTGTAGAGGTAGTCAGCATCATAATGATAGAAATAGAGGTGTTGATGAAGATGTCTTACCAACATATGTAATTACAACTAGAGGCATCAATGGGAGAACCATGTCACTCCTTCACACATGTGTGCCAATTGAAGGAATACAACCACTGAACGTTAAGCTAATTTTAAGATTTGGTGTAGGATTGGATGGTGGGTATGAGGTATAAGACCCTCAAAGGTGATACCCTCTTTGATGTCTCAATCAGAGATAAGTGAAAGGCCTCAGGTGCAACTCAATTCTATAAGTTACCCTACTTTAGAAAGCGCAAGGAACTTGTTCGGTTCCTTCTCTCATGTGTCCACAAAGACTGCATATATTTTATAGTCCAACATATGAATATCTTGACATAATTGATAAAGAAAATCATCAGAATTCCAGACACTGATAGAGACATCCACCAACTAATGGGTGATGATGAATAGGTTGAGTGCATCACCAAGCTCCTTAATTGCTTCAAAGGGGGATACACTTTCCCCATCAAAAAATGTAAGGACCCAAGAATTAGGGTAGCAACATACCTAATGATCTCTAAGTTATGCCTCAGTGGATGATGGAAAGATGTGTCTAAAGCTTATCTTTACATAGCCTACCATATGGTTCAATGTGTCTAGTTCAACATGGTGCAATTCATCACCATAGAACTAACCAAGAACATGCTTGAATACCACATCACGAAAGGGACCTTTAGATGGTGATCCATCCTGATATTGATATTTATAGAGGAGAATGGGATCCATAATGGGATTAGGATAATTTGTGGGTGTTCCTAAAACACCATGAGTCCCCCATGCAAAAATACAAAGACTACACCTACCCTACCTCTTTTAGCTCAAAATACAAAACTTGTGTGATGCATTGGTGTGAGAAATACATCGAAGCCTTTGGATGAGAATGGCACATTCCATTGGGGCTCCTTATGAGCACGTTCAGGATGGATAATTTTGTTGTGATGCAACACTAATGCATTGTTCAACTACCACTGATAGATAGGAACAAACTAGGATGGTTGAAGCTCCCCTTTGCTTTCTCAATTGAGTACTTTTGAGACATGCTTTATTGGATATAAAACACATAAAGAATATACATTGTAGTCAGGGAGCTAGATACAAAGAGTAGAAGGAAGTGGTGTAGGTTCCCACATGTAGATGGGAGCATGGATAAAGATGAAGAGGACACCTCAGATCAAATAGATATCAATCCAGTCTAAGAGGTTACCATCTTTGGATTCATCCATAAGATTTACTATGTGATAAAGCTTAGGAAGAAGGATTCCAAAATAGGGACTAGCGTTGAGAATAGAAGATACCCCCTAGTCATGGTCAAAGATGAAGGAGCCCTCATGCCCCTTGAGAAGAAGAAGTCCTCAAAGAAGAAGAGGGGGAAAGCTTGGAAGAGATTGAGGAACATCCAAAACTAAAAATTGCTTCAGAGGGGGAAGTGTCTATGATGAAATATTACTAGAAGTACGTATGCTTCATATTGAAAACCACCTCTAGCCCAAGGGGAAAAAAGAAAGAGAAGACCCCTTGTCCTAGGCCCAATGTAGTTACATCCAAAGAAGAGGTAGAGGAACCTAGGGAATGTGAGTTGGGGTAGAGCCCTTATATTATACCCGAGAATGTGGAGTCCTCCTCAAGAGAACATACCCCTTCCACACTACCTCAGGCAGAGCTAGAAAAGCCTAGATACAGGCTGAGAAGACTTGGCTCCTATGAGGCTGATACCCAAAAAGCATAGGAGCTGAGAGAATAGAAGGAAGAAATGGCCAAGGCAGGGTTGTCTATGGAGTTGATCGAGATGGTATAACTAGAGGAGTGGATGTGAGTAGAAGAGTGTAAGATGCAAGAAAAGAAATAAGATAAGGGCAAGGAGCCCAAAGAGGTAACCCACTTTGATGCACATATAGAAGAAGAAGAGTTGCAGAAAAATGGAGAGGCATGGGCCATGACCAAGGTCATATTGATGTAGTGCTAGCATTAAACTAGAGGCACAAAGAAATGAAGGCCAAGGGCATGACCCAAGCTAAAATTGACTAGATAGATGCTGAAGAGGTAAGTGAAAGAGAAAAGAGATGTGCCACATAAGCCACAATAAAAAAGGTTGAAAAAGAACAGGCCAAGAGGGAAGAGAAGGAAGAAAAGACCAAGAAGAAAGAAAGAGAGGAAAAAGTAGCCTATGATGAAAGGGCATGCATGCTTGAAAAAATAAAAAAAAGAAGGGTCCCACTAGCATGGAACCTAGGAGAGAAAACTTATCAGAGACGGTGCCTAGTGCCGCCACCAAGATAGTGGAAGAAGATGCATAAATGACATGCCTCATTTCTGAGGGGTTGCTAGAGGAAAATGAAGGTGATACTGACAACATAGAGCAACAAAAAGAGGAAGTAGGACCACAAAAAGAGAAAATGGATGAAGGGGAAAAGTCCACAAAAGAACCCCTACAATAACAACATGATGACATATCTAGCATCAAAGAAAAAGAAAAGGTAGAACAAGATGAAGGGGCAAGAGATGAAGACACGGGGTTAGCCACCAATGTAAGTGAAGAAGAAGAGCTAGGTGATGATGAAGGATATGAGCTTGAGAATAGAGAGAGGGCATAAGGTTTCATGGAGGATGATTATTAGTGTAAGTTTTTATTTTTCCCTATTATTTAATTAGGGAAATTATATTTGTGCATACATGGAGTTTTCCTACATTTGTGGGATAGGCTAGCTTATATGGAGATGTGTGTCATAGATGTGTCATAGGTGTCATAAGAATGTCATAAGTAACTCCTTTGATGGGAGTTACTTCTCTATTCTTAGCACCTTGTCACCACCTTTCATGGAGGAGTTAAAGTCTATTCTTGGGGTGCCTTGACCACCTTTTGTTGAGGAGTTACATGCTATTCTATATGTATTCTTCACTTTGGCCATCTCATGTTAATCAGATTTTGGTTTTCTCCATTTTGTCTTGTGTAATTTATCTTCTTGTATAATTTGAAATTGCTTTAGCATCTATGTGGTGTGCACTTGCTTCATCTCGTGTGATCACATCTCCATTGCATTCACATTATCTGGATTCTGGAAACAACTCCGATATGGTATCAGAGCCACTCCGGTAATCGTGTGTCTGGTTATGCTATTAATTTATTCTAAAATTCTTACTTTGCTTTCTTAGTATTTTTTTTGTTTAACTCCGTTGCATTTGAGAGTTTTGGTAGAGTTTCTTGAAAACTCATGCAAATCCATATGGAAACTTGTTTTAAAAAAATTACTTCTGAGTTAGAATTTGCCAAGACATCTTGTCTAGATCTGTTGTGGCTTTAGCAAAGGCAGAAGAATTTCTTTTCTTTTGGTCATTCTGTAGGAAAAGATAGATCTCTGCAATCTAGTTTCTGTTCTTGGATGCCACTTTCAGCGTGGAGCATCTGGTAGGATGAGGTGTGCGACTCCAGCAGGGCGCAGTCTAGCTCCATTGCATGCTTCTCTCGTTGCAAGTTTAAAGTTATTCTGATCTGAATCATTCATCTGAATCAGTCATTTGAAAAATGGAGAGAGGTGCAGTCCAGTGATAGATCACCCATTTCAGCACCTCCATTTCTTCTGCTTCTGCTTCAAGGAAGGGGTCGGCTGCATATGGGGCTTGGCCTAGCGACGCGCGCGCTAACCTCAGCTTGTAGGAGTCGGTGGACTGATGTCTGACTATTTTTTTCTTGGGTCAAGACCTCTCTGACAAAATTTTGATGTTGTCCTTGCCAAGCATCAGTCCAGCATCTATTTTTTTAAAAATGGTGCTCCCTTTTTTGGTTTCCAACGCCCATGTGGTGGGCCCTCTCTCTCTCTCTCTCTTGCTATTTGATTGATAATTCTGCTTTTGTCCAATAATTTTTCTGATATTCATAAGTCAGTAATTTTATTTTTTGAATTAAAGACAAATTGGAAATTAGCATTAAAAAAAATAGTTTAGAAGTTTTTTATTAAACTTGTATCTTCAACCTACGAAGACGAAAGGTGAGGCCTGGGTTGGCAGAAGACCAATTCCCCCTCAAAAAGACCTCCTTTGGATTCCTCTCTCCATGTAGAATCCAATGAGTGGTTGGAAGGCCACTTTCTCTCTCAAAACATGCATTGTCTTAATTTTTTAGTGCTTTTTTTTTGCAAAAACACTAGTTTACAGGAAAATTGAGCCTTTAATATCTTGCAAACGGTAGCTCAAATTTGGGTGCCATTTTTTGCAAAAGTGTTTGTAATTCAATTATCCATAGCGTCGGCTTGTTATTTGTTAAAAATTCACTATTTTATAAAGTGCCTAAAATTTGGGTCTCCCAAGACACATTTTCGGCTGAGTCCGATGGCCTGTTTGCTTATAGTCTTGGACTGATTGTTCTAAGACACATTTCCAGCTGAGCTCGAATTTTTTTGAGTGTGCACTTGCATATTTTTGGGGGGCTCAACATTTTGGGGGGGTGTGATTGCTTTTCACAACTTGTAAATCTTTGCTTTCATTCTCCTTTTTTGCATAATTTCACAACTTGCAATCAACACAACTTCACCTAAATTCAGCTTTAACAAGGATTATTTTCAACTTAAACCCCTAATACCCTTCAACAATCATGAATGGAAGGTTAAATTGTCAATCATTCTTAGAAGCAAAGGGTTTTATAGGATCACCATGGGTACTGAAGTAGAACCCAACACTGATGCTGAAAAGGTCAAGTGGTACAACCGTAGTGATGAAGCCTATGGATTACTGAGCTTGTTTGTGTGTCTAGAAATTTTCTTCCATTTAGAAACCTCTAAGACTCCCAAAGACATATGGGACACCTTAGATCTCTTATTTGGGAAGCTTGATGAGATGAGAGGTCATGAGCTCGAAAATGAATTCATAAGTCTAAGTCCTAGCAACTTTGACACCCTACAGGACTTCTTCACTAAGTTTAAGGCCATTAGATTGCAATTGAAAGAATGGGAGATAGAGAAGAAAGATGATTAACTCATCCTTTCTATTCTCACAAAGTTAGGTCCAAGCTATTCAGTCTTTGTCTCCACTTTCCATGCCACAAAAAGTGCTCTTGGCACTACATGGAAAATGCCTTCTTTGGATTCATTCATTGCCAACTTGACTAGGGAGCAAGATAAGCTAATTGAAATGGGAATAATGAAGTCTACTCAACCCCAAGCTTTGATAGCTGGAAATGGTAAGGATAAGACTTCAACAAAGGAGAAGAAGAAAAAGAACAAGGACCAGGAGAAGAAGAAAGAAAACAACAATCCTGCCAAAAACAACACTGAGTCTTCCTCATCCAATGCTAAACCTAAGAAGAAGAAGGTTAAGTGTGCCTATTGTAAAAAGATAGGGCATGATGAACATAAATTCATGAAGAAACAAATAGATCACCTAACTCATCTTCTAGAGAAGAACAACATAGGTGTTCCTGAGTCCATCAAGCAGAATTCATCTACCCAAGATTCTACGAAGGCAAAAGGCAAGGGTAAGGAGAAAGAAAAGGGCACGGCCCTTGTAGAAACTACAACTTATACATCATCATGGGTCATTTATTTGCTTGCTTCTCACCACATGGGCTCTTCACTAGTTGATTTTTCATCTTTAGAGCCTTGTAGCATGACTTCAATTAGTCTGGGTGATGACACATCAGTTTTTGTTGCAGGGAGAGGGTCAGTTGAAATGGAAGGAAAAACATTCAATAATGTTCTAAGTGTTCCTTCTCTTTCAACTAATCTCCTATTAGTGTACCAAATCACTCACATTGGTCAAGGCATGAGAGTTGAGTTTTCACCAGATTCAGTGGCTATCAGGGAGTTGCATAGTGATACTAGAGTGGCAGTGGGTAGGGCAGATCACCAAGCAAGGTTATACACCTTCTCACATTTTTCACCTAATTCTTCTCCAATGGCATTGTTGACTCAATAGATGGAGTTAGCAAATTATGGAATGATCGGTTTGGCCACCTTAACTACCACTACCTTGAGCAACTTTGCAAACATGACATGGTCATTGGCTTGCCTCGTGTCCAATTCTCAAAAGGACTTTGTGAGGGGTGCTCCCTTGGGAAGCATCCCCAAGCAAAATTTGACAAAGGAAAAGCTTGGAGGGCTTCACAACCATTGGATTTAGTCCATAGTGATGTATCAGGACCCTTTCCCAAACCATCTTTCACAAGGGCCAAGTACATCCTTACTTTCATTGATGATTTCTCTAGGTACACTTGGATATATTTTCTCAAATGAGAGTCTGAAGTGCTTGAAAATTTTCTAGACTTCAAGGCTCTTGTTGAGAAATAGAGTGAGAAATCCATCAAGGTTCTTTGAACTTATAATGGAGGGGAGTATGTCAGCATCAAGTTTGAGTAGTTTTACATCACAGAGGGGATTGATTTGCAGTGCATAGTCACTTACAGTCCTTCACAAAATGGGGTTGCAGAATGCAAAAATAGGTTCTTGAAAGAGATGGGTAGCTGTATGATTCACTCCAAATCCTTAGCACCACAATACTGGGCCAAAGCCATCAGTTGTGCTTGCTACATTCAAAATAAGGTTCCTCACAAAGCTTTGAAAGGGATAACACCCTTTGAAGCTTGGCATAAAAGGAAACCTGATGTTGAGCACCTCAGGGTTTTCAGATCCCCATCCATGGCCCGCATTCTGAAGAAAAAACATAAAGCTATGGAATGACAGTCCAAGCCTTACATCTTTGTAGGATATCCAGATGGTATTAAGGGATATCACCTTTTAGATCTAGTCACTCATGAGTTGTTCATGAGAGAAGTGTCCACTTTTAGGAGATTCCTAGAGACTCAACATTTGGCACTTCATCTCCCTCATCGGATCTACTTCTTCATGATGATTCCTCATCAAATTTAGATCAACCACAATAGGTTCTCGAGCTAGAGATATCTTCTTCTTCTTCAAGTTTAGATAGCAAGGATAGTGATGCAGAGGCATCCACCTCTAGTCAGTCAGAGGATGAGGAGTTAGCACCCGACTCACCCACTTTTGGGCCACTTTGGGCTAGACAGACACTTGAGAGTGCTAGCACTTGGGCAGGAGATCCTGCAGATGACAGACGTACTAGGGGGGATTTTCAGAGAGATCCACATGCCTTCTTTGCTTCAGTTTTGGATCCATAGACTTTTTGAGAGACATTGGGGGTACCTGAGTGGGATAGTGCTATGGAGGAAGAATATTCTTCCTTAATCAAAAATCACACTTGGGATTTGACTTCTTTTCCTAAGGGAAGAAAGATGGTTCAATGTATGTGGATATATCGGACCAACTGTGTAGCGGATGGGTCGATTGATAAGTACAAGGTGCGATTGGTTGCCAAGAGTTTCTCACAGGTGGCAAGCATTGACTACTTAGAGACCTTTGCAGCCATTGCAAAGATGACTTCTATCTGACTCACCTTGGTTATTGCCATAGCACATGGTTGGGATGTGCATCAAATGCATGTGAAGAGTGCCTTTCTTCACGAAGACCTTGAGGAGGAGATCTACATGGAGCAGCCACCAAGATTTGTTCAAGATTCTTCCTTAGTATGCATACTTAGGAAATCTATCTATGGCCTCAAACAGGCCCCTTGAGCATGGTACACCAAGATGGATTCCTTCCTTCTCATAATGGGCTTCACTAGGTGCCATTCTGACCCTAATGTCTACTTCTTGCGACAGGATGATTCACTCCTAATTTGGGTTCTATATGTTGATGACCTTTTGATCATTGGGAGTTATTCATTGGCTATTACAGTGGTGAAGGCATCTCTCCAAGATAGATTTGACATGACAGACTTGGGTTTGTTGCACTACTTCCTTGGCATTGAGATCTTACAGTTAGATTTAGGGATTTCTCTTGCACAGCCTAAGTATGCTCTTTACTTATTGGGTCAGTTTCACATGGATGATTTCAAGCCATCTCTGACTCTCTTTCTATCAGGAGTCAAGCTTGAGGCTGATTGTTCTTCACCATTGGTTGATGCCACTCGATATCGACAACTTGTTGGTAGTATCATCTACTTGACTCACACCAGGCCTGACATATCATAAACAGTGGGACTTGTCTCCAGATTCATGTAGGAACCTCATGAGTTGTATTGGAAAGCAGCTAAGAGGATCTTACATTACATACAAGGTTTACATAGATACGGGATTCATTACAGATTTGACATAGAGTTTGACTTGGTTGGATATACAGATTCAGACTGGGCTGGCGATTCACAAACTTGCAAGTCCACTTTTGTTTACCGTTTCTCTCTAGGTTCTGGTCCTATCAGTTGGTCTAGCAAGAACCAGAATTCTATTGCTATATCATCCACAGAGGTAGAGTACAGGGGAGCTATTAATGCAACTACTGAGGCTATTTGGATTCAGGGGATACTTTTTGAGTTTGGCATTCCTATCAAGCAGCCAACCATCATTTATTGTGACAACCAGAGTACCATTCAGATTTGCATGAATCCAATTCAGCACCAGCGAACCAAGCACATAGAGATTCACATGCATTTCATTTAGGAGCTTATTCATAGTTAGGTCATTGACTTGATATTTTGCCAGTCTTTAGAGCAGGTTGCAGACATCTTCATCAAACCTTTCACTAAGAGCAAGTTCATTCATCTAAGAGCTCTTATTGGGGTGCAGTCCACATCTGTAGTAGCATCATCTTCAGGGGGGCCATCTAGCCTCTTCATTTCTTTTATGTCTCTCTTTTGGGGGGGGGGAAGTTTTTTCCTACAGGTTTTCTCCTTTTCTCTATCTTATGGGAGATTGCATTTGTACATGGGTACCTCAACAAGCCTAGTTTCTGGGATCCATTTTATATTTCCACACTGCCCACCTAAGCTATGCTTATGGGGGGGGTATTAGTGTAGTTTTTTATTTTTCCCTATTATTTTATTAGGGAAATTATATTTGTGCATACATGGAGTTTTCCTACCTTTGTGGGATAGGCTAGCTTATGTGGAGATGTGTGTCATAGATGTGTCATAGGTGTCATAAGAATGTCATAAGTAACTCCCTTGATGGGAGTTACTTCTCTATTCTTAGCACCTTGTCACCACCTTTCATGGAGGAGTTACAGTCTATTCTTGGGGTGTCTTGACCACCTTTTGTGGAGGAGTTACTTATGTGCTCTTCTATATGTATTCTTCACTTTGGCCATCTCATGTTAATCATATTTTGGTTTTCTCCATTTTGTCTTGTGAAATTTATCTTCTTGTATAATTTCAAATTGCTTTAGCATCTATGTGGTGTGCACTTGCTTCATCTCATGTGATCACGTCTCCATTGCATTCGCATTATTTGGATTCTAGCAATAACTCCAATAATGATGAATTTTACATGATGGATTGCATGCCTCGAAGGGCTATGATGACCCTCACACACCACCAGGTCTCATGGGTTTTATACTGCTATATAGATGAACCTGAGTTTGAGGTTCCTTCAAAGACAATCCAACATACCAAGAAGCCTTAGGAAGGGCATGACTATCATCTAATAAACCCCCATGATATGAACCCCAAGCACTCAACAAATGTGCTTATCAAAATGGCCACTTCAGTGGTGTGCAAGAAAATCATTAATGATGTTCATGCCAACAGCTAGAGAAAGATTGCAAAGGAAATGGAGAAGGAACTTAAGGCAACCAAAATCAAGCTTAGATAGATAATAAATTGCAGAGAGGAGGTGGAGCCATCCCTCTTGGATAATGTGAATACCTCTAGTATGAAGGAGGTTGATTTCATCTACATGCTCATAGAGTAGATGATATTAAGGATGAAGCTGGTGGTAGGAAAAAAACTAGACCCCTGTGAGGCATTACAAGGGGAATTAAACAAGAAAATGGAAATGGTCAAATATCTCTTTTCCAAGCTTGAAGAGGGTGTTGAGGAATTAGACACAATATTTTTTAACTTCACCAATCAAACATAAGTCATCAACACACACCTAAAAAGGATAAAGGACACCTTACTCCAAAACTCCTTCATGGTGGCTATGATCGAGTACATGTAGATGATGAAAAAGGTCAACTCCTTTATAACTCAACTAAAGACTCAAGAATAGGATTTGTAGGTAGTCTTCTACACCTTACAAAAAGAATCTAGTGAGCAAGGGAAACTATTGGATGGAGGAGTAAAGAGGGCAAAGGAAAGGCTGGAAGCCTTTCAAAAAGAGATGGAAAGCATGGATGTGCTTTATTTAGAATCCCTGACCATTGAAGTAGATGTCACCATCGATGAAATAAGGGGTGCCATCCAAGGCTTTAAGAATTTCAAAGAAGACTTGAGGTAGGGTGTGCATAAGTTTTGCATACCTAAGGTGCTTAAAGACTAGTTTGGGGTGGACTAACAATTTTGTATGGGGTAAATGTTGGGCCCCCTTTTATTCAAATATGTGGGCCATGACAACCTTGCAAAAATTCATGTAGAGTGACCCTTAGATTGGTTTCACCTTGTTTTTTACATTTTGGCACCAACTGGGGGAGTCCCCATAGATCTCATGTCAAATGGTGGATAGTTATACAACACTAAACTTTTTTAAAGACATCCCTATCAGGACTTGTATAAGGCAGCTCAAAATGCACATATGTTAGAAGAGTGGGAGAGATAGGAAAGTGACCCCAAGTGACAGATCGATATACAACATGCATCCATTATACTTGGACAATGCAATGGAGCTAAAATACTGGTAATAGCCCATCACATGGTGTACGCCCTCTCGACCTAGAAGAAGGCAACCATTCACTTATAGAAAAAGGACTCACTTTTATTGAAAAAATAAGGGAAGAGTAAGAGATAACAAAGCTATGGAGAAATAGAGAGCCAACCATAGTATTTTCCTCTTGTATATTAGTTCTAGAAGATTGATTGTATAGCCTAAGCTTGTATGTGGGCCACTAGGCATGAGTAGAGTTAGGGAGAACTTATAATCTATTTTTTTTAATGAACTATGTTGATTAAATTAATGAAAAGAACCATTAGGGAAATGAAATGTTAAGTTCTTGTTTTATAATCTATGGGATGTATTGCTCATGAGTTAGTTTCATTTAAGTTTTGCTCAAGAAGTTCTATAGTATAATGGAATGGAGGTTCAACCTGATCACTGATGGCAGCCTTATGTCATTAGTGACCCTAGCCAATCTATAAGTACACTGAGTGTTGAACCAGAATACTCCAAGGCTCTGAGATAGGTGCCTAAAGTGACATCATGAGGATAAACCACTTACACCTTAGGACTTGAGCCAATAAAGAGGTTTACACTTGTTGAACTCCCTCCTTGAAGGACTTAATGTTAGAAGGCCAATTAACTCTTCTATAAATGGCCTAGGTCCCTTGAAACTTTAGTTACATCATGTTGCAATTAGCCCAATGCGAGCTTAGTCTTTTTGCTATTGTGTTTTGGGTGAGTGTACCAGGTTCATGCCTAGTGTGGAATTGATGTTAATATCCATATCATCTCCTTTATTAATTTTGTCACAACAACATAATTATCTTCTATGGTATAAAGTGCCACCACTTTTTGTAGAGGTGATATCCAACTCACTATGTACCACCCATAGTGAACACATACCTGATAGTGCTTCTCCTATCATCTAAAATTTTTTCCATGTTAGAATCAACATATCCCTATAGAGTAACATTTAATCAATCATAACTCAACACTGCATCTATGGTCTCTCTTAGGTAATTCATAATACAATTTACTACCTATCAGTGTTTCTTTCCTAGATTACTCATGAATCTACTCAACATTCCTACTACATGTGCAATGTCTAGACTTTTACACACCATTACATACATTAAAATACCATCTTGTGGTAACTATTGTGTCTTAGACATGTGATTCCTCTCTTCTTCTATCTTGGACCATTAATCCTTTGTTAGTTTGAAGTGGCCCATCAAAGGTGTCCCAACTGGTTTTGCATTCTGCATGCCAAATCTCTCTAACACTTTCTTGATGTACTCTCCCTATGACAGTGTCAACCTATGATTATTTATATTTCTAGTTATTCTCATCCCAAGGATATATTTAGCAACACCTAGATCCTTCATATCAAAAGAATATCCAAACTTTATCTTGAGCACATTAATATCTCACATGTTAGAACCTACCACTAACATATCATCTACATACAAAAGCTGGATAATAAACCTGCCATTTTCAAATATCTTAAAATACACATAATGGTTATAATGGCATATAGAATAGCCTTGTTCCACCATAAAACATTCAAACTTAATATACCATTACCTTAGATTTTGATTAAGGTCATACAAACTCTTTATCAATTTACAAACAAACTTCTTCTTACCACTGACTTCAAAACCTTGTCGTTGTTCCATGTATATCTCCTCCTCCAAATCTCTATGAAAGAAAATAGTCTTTAATTCCAAGTATTATAAATGAAATTCATTAATTTTAGCTATACTTAAAATAGTTATAACATAAGTCATTTTAATAGTAGGAGAAAATATTTCATCAAAATCTATACCTTTCTTCTATACAAATCCTTTTACCACCAATCTGGTCTTCTATTTCCTTTTACCTCCATCGTTCTATTTCATCTTGTTTACCCACTTGTTCTAAAACACCTTCTTTCCCTTTCAAATCTCCACCAAAACCCATATATTATTTGTCATGAAAGAGTCATACTCTTCATCCATAGATTGCTCCCACTTCTCCTTGACATTAACCTACAATGCTTCTTAAAAGCTTTCTGGCTCACTACCATCAGTAAGTAAAAAATAATTAAAAGAAGGGGAAAACCTTTGAGGTGGTATACTTACTCTAGTAAATCTTCTCATAGTAGGGGTTTGGAGTTCCTATTGTAGTTGCACATTCTGTACTAGTACCTTTCAGACATGTTCATTTGTAATGTCCTCCAACACTGTGTATTCCTTCTTGGCTTGCCTTTACTTATTTTCCACCAAGTGTTCCATATACATGAATTTATCATTGAAGATGACATCTCTACTCCAAATAATGTTTTTATTTTCCTTGTTCCATAATCTAAATCCAAATTCATTAGTACCATAGCCAATGAAAGTTCATTTCGGAGATTTAACCTCTAACTTGGACCTATTCTTTTTTGTCAATATAAGCAAAAACTTCACAACCAAATTAAAAAAAAAAAAATAGTAAACCTTCTTACCACTCCATGCGTCCTCTAGTATTCCACTATCCAAGGTAGTTAAACTTTCTCTATTTATTAGGTATGCAAATGTATTAATATCATCCACTCAAAAAAGTAATGGCATCCCTTCATATAAACTCATGTTCCTAGCACATTCTATGATGGTTATGTTCATCCTCTCTGCGACACTCTTTTATTGTGATGTTCTTCGAACCATCTTCTACCTATGGATTCTATTTAGTAAACAGTAAGTATCAAACTACTTATTACAATATTCTCCACCATTATCTAACCTAGGGCACTTGAGCTGTAAACTTGTTTCATTCTCACCTAAAGCTCTCCATCTCTTAAATGTATCAAACACATCATATTTTTGTTTAATGTAACAAACCCAAACCTTTCTAGTTTCATCATCAATGAATGTAACACAATACCTTGAATCACCAAGTGAAGATAACTAAGTGGGTCCCCATATATATGTATGCACAAGCTCTAACTTATTTGTTTTCTTAGCTAGTCCAGCTTTCAAAAATCACACATGTTTTTGTTTCCCATATACATAGTGCTGACAAAATTCCAAGTCAATTTCAACTAGTAATTTTACCTTTGAGTGAAGAATCTTCATTCCCTTTTCACTCATTGGCCAAGTCTGTAATACCACAAAGCTATATTTGCACCTAAAATAGCTATATCACAATATGCATTAGTGCCAACAATGGATAAATTAAATCACCCTCCTTCTTACCTCTTGTAACAACTAGAGCACCCTTGGTAACCTTTCATGAGTCACGATTAAAAGTGACCACACAATCATCACTTCTTAACGGTCCTAAAGAAATCAAATTTCTCTTCAAACTTGGAACATACATAATATCCTTAAGCACCCAAGTGTTTCCCTGCTACAATTTCATGTTAACACTTTCATTTCTAACAGTGTTTTAAGGTTCATCATCACCAAGATACACAAATCCAAACTCACCTTAAACATAATATTTTTTAGTAGTGGCATGAAAAGAAGCTCCTAAATCTAAAACCCAAGATTCATTAATATTATTCAAAGAAATTATGAGTGCATCTTGTAACACTTCACCTACTACATGTGTCTCTTTGCTACTTTCATGTTGGTCTTTGGCTTATTTTCCATGAATAACCCAACAATATTTCTTTATGTGTCCTAGCTTTTCATAGTGCCAACATTCCATCTTGCTTCTTGATTTTGATCTTGACTTCCTCCTTGATTTCCCATGGTTTCCTATTCCTCTATGATTTTGTCTTCCTCTAGTATTCATTGATGATGCAATTCGTAATGTGGACATTTCACCATTACTTCTATTTCACATTTCCTCGCTTAGGATCACACCCACCACATCCTCAAACTTGAGTTTGACATAGTTTGAGATAGAGTTGCTCACTACCATGACCAGGCTATTCCAGCTCTTAGGAAAATAACATAGAATGAGAAGATCCCTGAATTCATCATCAAAGTTAATATTAACAAAATTCAATTATCCTATAACCATGTTAAATTCATTTAAGTGATTTTTTACCAAACCATTTTCATCCATTTTCATGTTAAACAATTTATTTATCAGGAAAATTTTATATGAGGTAGAATGTTTTTCATAGACTTTCCTAGTGTGATCATAAGACTTTCTATAGTCTTCCCTTGGGATATGTTGAAGCAAACTATAGATATTAGGCATAACTGCATGCTTCAAAGTTCTTTTATATCAAATGAATCCCAATGTTCATCTAACATTTTAGTTGGCTTCTTAGATGCACCTCCCAATGGAAAGTAGAGGTTCTTCTGAAAGAGGTAGTCCTCTATTTGCATCTTCCACAAACCAAAATTATTACCATTGAATCTATCCACCTTTTATTTTTCATCTACCATAGCTCCCATTAAAGCTATAATCCTTAGCTTTCTGCAACTTAATCCTCAACAACAAACAACCTTGCTCTAATACCACTTGTTAGGATAAAAGCATATGCAAAAATATATCCTCAAAGTTACAAAGAGAGAAGCTATGAAAGCAAAAATTAAACTAGAACAAACTAAAACATGAACAATGTAAACCATTAAACAATATTTACGTGGTTCAACATCTTAGCTATACTCATAGAGAATGGTTCATCTATTAATTGCAACAACACTTGGACAATAAACTAGTGACAAAAACCTGTCACTCACACCTCTCCAATCTCACACACACTCCTTATCTTTAATAAATACAAGATTCAAGAAGCTTATGATAAATCTTCTACAAGCTTCAACAAAGACTTACAAGTTTTTCACTCATATCCACTACTTGGATTGCATGAGTTACATCATAATTACAAAGGAATGCATCCTTTCATATATTTATTTACAAAGAAGAAAGAGATGGGTGGAGGAGGGGGAAGGGGGACCAGGCGGAAGGGGGGGATTGAGGGGATAATGGGGAGAGAGGAAATGTGGTGCCACATTCCACCTAGAGACAAAGTGATAAATAGTCACAAGCTTGTAATCTTTTGCAAGGTTCAAAAGTAGATCTTTCAATTTAGATAATGTCACATCCAATTCACCTCCACTTCCATATAATTTCAAATATGGTGCCCCACTCCACTTGTGAGGCTAAAATAACAATAGTGAATTCATGTCATCTTCCACCCATGTGCACATACACTTTCAAAATATGTCCCATCATATTTTGACTTATTCCTCATGCCAAATCATGAATCCACTTAGAGGTGGTGCATCAACTATTTATTGTCTTCCATTATCATCAAAATATAAAAGTACATGGATTACTAAGGAAAAAAAATATGTCACTTAGCGGAGTGGTATGCCCCACTCCATCACATGCACTAAATCACATGAAAGATCCACTATGTCCTAAGCTAACATTAGTGTCCATATCACCATAAGTGTTAGATCTAGAATCCTAAGATTATTCCAAGATTATCTTTTAGACTATTTTATACCTATTCCAAATCTAACAATGTATTAGCATCAGAACCAACTAAGTACATCACTTCTTTGTCATTTCCATGAATATCTTATTTATACTTTATATATTTATCCTATACTCAGTATAATAAATTTGGTGTATGCTTATATATGATTTTAGCACTCAATTGACATGTAATAAATATGATTATCACCCTTGTGCATTGTTATTTATATATTGTTGAACCTAGTACACTTTTAAGGTAGGATACCCATGCATATCCAATTTAGGGTTAAATAACCTTCCATTTTCATCCAATTTTATTTGTTAACATGTGCGGATGCACTGCACCCAATAAAATCTCAAGTAAGACACTTTATATTTCTTACTAATCAATTTTTCATGTGGAATCTTAGCCTTGAAAATTTACCTAGACACCAGTTCAATATAAACACAAAAAATGTGTATCACCATCCCAATCTACTTAAAAACCATTTTCACCCACTTTTTATAAAAAAATATTTCTGATTACATAATGCTTTATAATAAAATGATAGTACACACACTAAAATGTCTTGAACTAACTGTGACAGTTAGGATGCTAGATTTGAGCATGGATAGGGTGACTATTAAGATTTTAGTGGCTATAAATGCCAAGGTCCTTGCAGTGATTATTTATATTATGAATGAAAATAATGGAGACAAATATTTATACTCTTTTATACAAGAAAATCCTTATGTTATTAGGTAGATCAACTAGAAATTGTGGAAGGAAGGGATGAAAATAAAGGAAGTAGAGGTGACGACCAGAGATCTATGTGAACTGCTAATTTTAGGGTCAAATAATATAAGACTGGAGGGTAATCTAGGCCCTATTTTGGTTGAATTTGTAGATTTTAGGGACACAACTAGGGAAATCCTTGATCCATAACTACGGGAAATCATAGGGATGTTTTTTTAAAGGAAGCATAGCATGAAGGACCTATTCCAGTTGAAGTTAAAAATAAAAAAACCTATTTTACATGTTGGATCCCATGGGGAACAAAGGAATTTTATAGAATTCATGTCTAGAAGTATTAATAATCTACTAGAACCTGAGAAGAAAAACATTTTATTATCTATTAAGGAGGAGGAGCTTGAGAAGGTGATTGCAAATGAAGACTAGTTTTTAAAAAGTGGTGATATATGCATATTTGATCTTATATGACCAAGCCTCCTAGTTATTCACAAATGTATATCAGAGAATTGGAGACCCTTCATGAAATAAAGTTTATAGGTATACCCATGAACCAAGGGTGTCTTCTTAGTTGTCTTTAATCTTTTAAGACATAGGAGAATGATAATGCAATATCAGATCTGGTCCATGGATAAGCATGTCCTCTTCACGAAGACATGGCTTCCCTCTATCAACCCTTTGAATAAATATTTTTATTTTACGCTTATTTGGGTATGTCTACCATACCTTCCACTCTATTTTTTGTCTAAACCTTCTCTCTATATTATAAGTAAGGCAAAAGGTGACATGATGGGGGTGGATGAAACTACCACGAGTTATCTCCATACCACTTGTGCTCAAATATTAGTTTCTATGGATATGTCTTGTGAACTTCCTGCAACTATTGATTTGAATGTCCATAATCATAGTTTAACTCAAAATATTGCTTACGAAGGTCTACCTTTTTGATATAGAATATGTTTTTTAATAGGAAAAATGGATGCTTCATGTCATATTTATAGAAATAAGAGAGGTTCCTCTTAGTGGAAGTATTCCATTCCTAACCATCTCACAATAAAGGCCTTAAATTATCTTTAGATCAAAGATGAAGATAAAGCTTTAAATTCTCAAATGGATGAGATCCAGGAACAAGTGAAATTTAGGGAGGAGGAAAAAGGAATAAAATATTAGTTGGTTCACATGAAGGATAATAAATCCAATATAGATGGAGTTTTATTGGAGACAATATATGTTTTAGAAATTAATTTTGATACTTTAGATTTAAATGAGGGTTTGAATAAATTTAAACTAGTGCTTGTTTTTGAAGTCTTCATCCCCTTATTTTTAGATTTAGGGGAAGGTGGAGATTGGAATATTGTGTGCAACAAAATGAAAGGATGAAGAAGGAAGGAGTTGAAACCTATAAATATGGCCCTTAAATCCCAAAAAGAAAAAAAATAGAAGGGTTATATTTTTTTAGACTCTCTTAAGGGTCTACAACATATTCATAATGTGTCTATAGCCAATATTTTTTTCACTGGAAGAGGAACTTCATTGATTTTTCATTATTTATCTTTCTCTCCATTGTAAAAGGGTAGAGTCCTTCTCAAAAAACTTTGCGTTACTAATATCAATAAAAAGTCTTGCAATAATGTGAAATGAACATGAAAATCCATTGATAATCCTATCAAATTATTATAGATGGCTTGGTTATGATATAATTCACCCAACCCTTATAGGTGTAAAGACTAAAATTTAGTATAAGACCCTTTTCATTGTTATTTTGATTTAACATTACCATAAATTAATTTTTCATACACATATGACTCTTGCACACCCACTTCTCTTATTTGTTTACCTTCTATGGGTATAACCTTCCTAATTTACTATGAGTCAAATGGAAGAATATGCTAGTCTATGTATATCCTTCTTAATATAATACTCAAGCTATATCTAAATCATAAGATTAATATTTTTTGTTTAAATACACATCCAACATACTCAGATGTCTCCAAGTTTATGTTGTTGTTGAACCTTGACAGATTGGTCTATGTACCAAGCTAAAATCATTTTCCATATTCAAATTATTTTTATGGATCAACTCCTATGTTCCCCGTTTCCGTGGCATGAAAATTTACCCAAAAAGACAACTATCTATATAAGTGAATCCTAATTCTATTCCCTATATAGTATTATCAAGAAATTACTTAGCAAAACCATTATATAACCTTCACATTGAGAGGGAATACCCTAAAATTCTAAAATAAAAAATAAATCATAAAGAGTAGGACTTAGCCAAGTAAGAATCACCTCATCCAAGTAAAAATTTCCATTACCAAGTGTACAAATCTAGATCACACGATGCCTTCATACTAGTGGATCAAGTTTAAAAAAATCCACTTATTCAAAATAACTATGTACGGAGTGATTTCCATCCCTTGGAGTATTAAATATATAGACAATACTAATACAATCATTTTATAATCATTTGGATCATATAAACCAATCATGTGTTTCTATTCTTATAGGTTAAACTAGTGTAAAGAGTGGAACTACAATTTTTAAGTGAAGGAAATAGATTTTTTTGGATTTTTACACAAAGCTAGTGACTAATAAACCATAGAAATATGAGTTAAAATTACACACAATGGATTGTAAAAAATATGCGTGGAATAATTCATTAGGATGAGTTTATCAAGCTTTAAATCCATGTGTTCACTTATGTTGACTAGATTGTGTCAGATTTGTCCAAGGAAGCCCAAATACATAGTTCTTGATCTGAATGACTTTTGATTCATTTTCAGCCATCTATTTCAATTGCACAAAATATCACCCTTGTACAGTCCCAATACAAGCTAATGATATTGGTCGTCTTAGTAATTTACATAATTAGTGAATTGTAAAATCTCATGAATACAATACAGTAACATTTAAGTTTGTGTTTTATTGCTATATATTACACAGTATCAATGATCCTAATTTTTCTTTTTTAGATTTATTAAACAAATATGATGTAAAAAAGGTGACAATCCTCAACTTCTGAGAAAGCTTCACTTAAGTTTACCAAAACCTAAAATAAACTCCACCAATAAATTAGAAGAAAAAAAAAAAACTTATAAATTAATAATAAGATTGTCCTTATTAGACATTAGAAGTAAACCTCTTATCTCCATTTGATTTTTTATCATATTAACATATATTCTTATTATAATAAATTCCAAACTTAATTCTTTTTCCTATTTATATTCTATAAACATATTCACTGAAACACTAAATCCATGAAGTTACAAATATTAAATTAATACCACCTATAAAATTTATACTTAATCATACTATATATTAATCACATCATTGTTATCAATTTACATGGTTTGGGCCACTTCTTAAATTTAATATTATATTCAGTATAAAAATTATATCAATCACCATATATATATGGTACCCCACATTATTTAAGCATTTTTTAAATGGTGGATGGCTAAATCTAATGGTCGAATTGATTTCAAATACAATAAATGTCGTGGATCAGATTTAGTACCTGCCAGTTTCATATAATCTAGGGTATCAACCAAAAGTTAATTTCGTCGATTGCATACAACAAGATGCAAACAGACTGATTTCTATATAATTTTTTGACATATGATTTATGCCTAATGTAATCTTCTTTATACCTAAAGTTTTGGCACCATTATCCATGATAAAACCCAAATGAAATTTAAAGCCATTTAATTCTTTTATTGCTACCAACACCGACTATATTTAGATCTGCCAATGCAAGGTTTTTGCCATGGCAAATTTGTAAATATTTGCAAAATCAAAGAATCTATGGTATACTTTAAATATATTTAGATGATCGAAATATAAAAATTGGTAACTATAGTTTTCAAACTGTAAAATTGGTAAAATATTTTAATAATATTTAATTTTAAGAAATTACAAATAGATAATAAATCATAAATCTTGCTTGTGAAGCAGTGGTGTCAGAAGAATGGTTGTTTTCATCTGTGTTGTCGTAAATTGAAAATTTCTAGATAATTGTTTTTGTCGTCTAATCAACTAAAAATGTTTGAAGAACAAACTGAATTAAATCGTTGCCTATGGGATTCGAACTTGCTTCTTCATTCTCCCTTATTCGAGATATGTGTGCTATTTAGTTCCTCTAACTTTTGATTTTATTGTTTGAGCTCATCAACATGATTCTTTAATTCATTTAGAAAGCTTGTGGAAGATAAAAGAGACAAAGTAGAAGTAAAATTGTGTAATTATCACTTACGATTCTAAAAACTTTTATCACTAATTTCATCATCAAAAGTGTAATCATTATAAAAAGAACAAATATAGTAATTTTAGGTAAACATTTTCAAATTTTCTCTATACTTTGAGAAGAGCAAAAATCCGAAGAAGCATCATAAAACAAAACCATACATAATTTCCAGAGAAATGATTTTATCAATCTGATAAAGAAAGAAAACAAAGATTATGATTTAAAATATGGAAATAAATACCTTAGAATTTCTAGGCAGGAGAGAGCATATATTTCAGAAGTGCCTTTTAAATTTGATTTGCTTCTTCCGCTTAGTTACCATTTGCTCAACGTTTGACTTAATCTGAAAGCTAGTCTTCTTTAGCCGATCTTGAAATCCACGGAAGGTGAGAGGAGGAGGAGCCGCTAGAGTGACATCTACCTCATTAATTTATTTGGAATATGGAACCTTTGAAGAGCATGATGCGGCCAAAGGTAAGAAAAATATTTCAATTATAGAACTAAATATGTAAAGTTCGATAGCTAGGAGGATTTAAGAAGCTACGATTAGGCCTCCTTTTACAGCGTACTGTAAATACATGGTGCAATGTGATTTTATATTGATGAAGCGCATTTAAATGATGATTAAAGTTAGTAAGGCTATAAGATTGTCATTAATATTTAAGATCATTAATATTTTAAATTTATGTTTTATGATTAAAAGAAACATAGACTTAAAATAATAGAAATGGTTTCATTATAGGGATTGCAAAACAATTTTTTTTCACCGAATAATATTAAATAAAACATAGAATTAAAATAATATAAATGATTTCATTATAGGGATAGCAGAACAAATTTCTTCCACCAAACACTATTAAATACTAATATATAAATAAACACTATAATTCAATGAGGATGATGACTAATAGTCAAATAGAAGATTTACATTTTACTTAAGGCTCCATATTTATATATCATTTACAAGTTGACAACTACCCTATTTATTAAATCAAAAAAAAAAAAAAAAAAATGGTTTATATATCATTTTAATTGATATGAGAAATTAATATTGAAAGTCAATTTTATTTATTTATAAATTGTATTAACATCTTAGATTTTAGTTTCCAAATTATATTAGCATCTTCAATTTTATCCTCCAAATTTTATTAACATCTTAGATTTTAGTTTCCACATTATATTAACATCTAAAATTTTATCCTCCAAATTTTATTAACATCTTAGATTTTATCCCTATTAACAAGCGATTTAACCATTGAGGTAGAAACAAATTTTCAAATAACCAATATGCTAGGCCAGTTACCGAATCCACAATTTACTAAGCATATGAATTAATAGATGTATAGAAGGGAATAACATGCTTATTCAATAATTGGTCTCCTCTTCTCCAAGGTACACCATTAAGCCATTATGAAGCACCTCTGTCCAATTTGAACCCCGTGTTGCTTACGTAATAACGGGAAGGCTGGACACGCATTGTAATTGAAGTTAGACCAAACCTGCACGTATGGGTATTGGTAACAATAACCATATGCATTTGCCGTTGTCTCGTATCTCCTGCCTCACCCTGAAGACACGTCCTCTGGTCACCTGTAGTAGATATCAACAATGTTTATGCTGTTGATAAAGGGCCTGATGGAAAAATAAATGAAATAAAACCCTCTCATTGATGGCATGTCAAAAACACTATCCTCTCTTTACAAGTAACTTAAAAAAACAGTAAAATATTAATATATTTTGCAGACATTGCAGAGTGTTTTTATTTTTTTCCAAACAACATAATTTCCATTTGTTGTCGATAGCAAACAGATCAAAAAAATTTCTGGAGGTGAAACATATAGTACCTCCGGAAGGTACTAATAAGCCAAAGTTTATAGCATAACAAATCTGTGGGCTAATGCGCTGATTAATCACTTAAAACTTTAAAAGGTATCCTTTAGCATGGCATTGCGATGGTAGGCGAAATTGTGTCCATATTGAGCATAATCATATTTAACTTTGGTCCCATATAAACTGGATAAAATAAATTAGATGAAAATTCATTCTTATTTTTAATATTTTAATGTAAGTATTGTTAATGAATACATAAAAGTTGGGATAGTGTTGTTAATAATACGATGCATGATTTAAAAAATGGTAACCAAGATAATAATGAATATTAAGATATATATTCATCTTAATGATATAAATGCGGCGGATTATATACATTATCAAGCATTGGTTAATTTACTAAATCTAATTCATCAATAATCTCCTTGTTTGTTAAAGGTCTTAAAGTTAATCTTAGATTATAAAATACATAGACTGATAAGGTTGTTACATTTTAAGAACACCAACATGAGACTTTTTATGATATTAATAAGGAGGTTTTTTTTTAATACCATAAGTGTTTAAACTATTATTAATACTAATATTTTTATATCTACACTTTTGTCTATACATGTGATGCCCACCCATCGTGTAGGTAAAACACAAAGTTCTAGCAGGTCAACACTTTTGAGTATCAAAATTATATGGAGATTGAGCAAGGATTTCACCTTCCCTTCCTACTAATTTTATCTTGATGGTTTGCCAAATATTTTGATTTGAAAAGTAATTTATGTAAAGATATTCTCTGATATTATTTGTGTGCAAAAACTAGTTTAATTAGATTTAAGAGTTCATACTGATTATCTTGAGGCTTACATTAGTCATAGTGTGAAAATAGATGCATGTTTGTATGTTAACTTTATTTTAAATATAGTTTTAAATTGCATGTTCACACAGTTTTCCTTGAGTCTTTATCATTGTGTTATATTGTTTGTGCATTAACTAGACTTAATGCCTAGTGATATTATTAAAACTAACACTAATTTAATTTCTAAGTATTGGAAGACCTATCTTAATCAAGGAAACTATTGATTTTATGTACTAATCTCTCCCTCTCTTTTATATTTCTTATGAAAAGGGGTCTACCCAATCCATTGTAAATAATCCATTTGTTGAGGATACCAATAGTAAGATTTTGAATATTATAAGAAAACTATTTCGAACCTTCAGTGGAAACAAACCCTGCCTACCCATGTGATATTGTTCAAAACTTATTGGCCTTTGGATCACCAATAGGTCCTAAAACAAGGGTACTCTTTGTCCCATGAACTATAGACTGCTTTTGTTCACTTAGATCAGTTAGTTCCTAATTGTATTTGAGTGAGTCACAATTTCAGCTTAATAACATCTTGCACCATTCTTCTACTTTACTAGGGGTAAAACATATAAATGAGTTCCGCTCGATGGGAAATTTTAAATGCATTGAAAAATGTGAAAAGAGAGTTTGATCAAAGGTCCTTTGTTCAAACATGGTTCGAACAAATCATCTTTTTTAAAGTGCCACATGTATTTTTTCATGTGTTTCAAATAAAGGCCCTTTATTTGAACAAAGTTTGAATAAAGGACCTTTGTTCAAACCCTTGGATGCTTTAAAGCCTACACCACAAATAGTGCCACCACCAAATATCCAAAAGGTTTGTTTTGAGGTGGTTTGAGCAAGGGAAATAACTAAGCATGATTTTGTAATACTCCAACAAAGGATTTCTTCGAACAAAGGTGATTTTTAACAGGTTGGCGATTGATTTTTTTGTTGTATTTTATAATTTTTAGTTTTAGTTTTTTGTGTTCCACATTTTTTAAATTTGATTTAGGATAATTATAGAGGTATTTTTTAATGATTGTCATTAATATACTACCCTGATAGGTTTCTAAATTTTTTTACAAAAGGTAGCAACTGAAAAGAGATGGTTGGAGATGGTTTATGTATGAGTTATGGGGATGGTTGTGGGAATAAAAAACTAGAGTATGCAATGTATGCTAATAATATTAAATCTTGTGAATCATATAGTACAACTAATGGTCTTGAACTTTATATCATGTTCTTTCAATCATATAGATATGCAAAATAGTGTTAGCTCAAGCAAATAAGTAGATGTAACAAAAGTAGATTTAAAAGTGTTGAGCCTAGATTCAATAATTACTATCACTTTCGCTTCTAAATTTATAGCATTGTTTGTATAAAAATCAAGAATGAGCGAAAAATAGGTATAAAATGAACTTATCAAATCATATTGTTAAAAGAGTTTAAGTTTTAGACTATATTAAAGTCAAGCAATGTCATAAGATACTTTGCATTCATTAACATTGGAGTTGATTGCCTTGAAAAAAATAGTGCATATTTAGATTTTTTTTGACAAATTTTGTAGTACTAAAGATATCAAACACAAAAAGGATAAATTTTCAGGATGGTTGATGATCCATCATGGGTTGGAGTAAACACAAGACTTAATAAGTTCAGTATTATAGATTAAATATGTCAAGGGGTTTCAAGATAAATTTAATTTGACTCTTAGGTTCTGCCTCTCTTGGAGGGGCCTCCTACTTGAGGACAGATGCATGGTCAATGATACATGCAAACTTGTATGTCACACAGTGTAGTTGACAGATGTAGGGTTTTTATGAAATCAATATGTAAAGAAACACTTTGAGAATAACATCCACCACTCAGCCTAGGAGATTTGAAGATGTCTAAAAAGAATTGACATTACTTATCAAAGTAAAATCAAGGAATATTAATAGAGATGTTGGTTCAATGCCTCTTGAGGCAAAGGCACATATGTTAGCTATGTTTCCTTTTTTAGCTAGGGTTAGAGAATTCATTCTAGGTATATCTTTTCCATAGGTAGCCATGCAATTGCACTTCTATAAGAGAGGCAAGTGTCGCATAGGCAACCCAATTATTACTAGGAAATATTTAGATTTCCAAATTTGGCAAGTAAACATGTACTTGATTTATTGTTTAGTTTCCTTATTTCTATTGTAAAAAATATTAATACTGTCAATGATAAATTTATTAAATGACTCAAACTAAAATATGTTAATATATCTGGTAATGTTTGGGTTAAACGTAAATGATTTTTTTTTTCCCATAAAGTCAATGGAGGATGAGATGAAAGGATTTCACTCTGAAAACCATGTACTAATTGAAAATTATCTTGGATAAAAACTCCACTACATGTTTAATTTATTTTACATTTGTAACTTAGTTATCCACTAAATTGTCAAGGATGGCACAACACCCCATGTGGTTCAACTGACCCCAATGCACTCATACATCCCTTTTATTGACTACTAAAATCAAGCTTAAAAGACTCAAGATAAGATAACCGATCCTTGAATATTTATTAAGTGTTCCCATATGCAAATAATACTATGCCTTTCTCACCCCCAATATTGTGTGTTCGATCCATGCCACTCATAAAAAATTAGTGTTTTCAACTATCTCTTAAACTACTAATCAACAAAGAAAACCTCATTATTCCCCTTGAATTACCTCAAGAAAGGTCATATTAGGAGATTAAATTAATATTTATTGAGTCCATACCATAAACTCATCAATAAAAAAACAACTATTAACAAGTAATAATTCAACACTTGCTGATGTCACTCATAAAAAACTATCATAGTCTTAGTGTTTTCAACTATCTCTCAAACCACTAATCAATAAAGAACACTTCATTATTCCCCTTGAATTACCTCAAGAAAGATCATATTAGGTGATTAATTATATCTTTGTTGAATCCATGCCATAAACTCATCAATCAAAAAACTATTAACAAGTAGTATTCTCCACCTAATAACATCAAAATGCTTGGCAAATTTGAGGCTAGTATATAGTAGACATGTTCCTAGTAGATTCTTAAGAAGAAAACATAATGTCATATAGTAAATTCATGGATTTAAGCTTTTTTAATCTAGCAGTACGAGAAAGTAAATAAATATGTAAATCTAGGTGAATATTTAATGATAATTGCTAGTTAGAGCATTGTCACTAAACAAGACATGTTTCCAATACACAATTGGGCACAAAATGTAGTGGAAATGCACAAGTAACATTTACTAGTCTTTATTAAAATGATAAAAATTTCTTAGGTGGTATAGGGTGGAATCAAACCTTAAGTTTAAAGTAGAAAATAAACCAAAAAATAATAAAATGTAAATAAAAGAATAGTCCAAACTACCCAATGTGATGGATCCTCCCCCATGGAAATGATGTCATACGAGACTAAGAGGAGGCTACTTATATGTTGAGTTACACTAGCACCATCTGACTCATTAACTATATTTGGGACCTAGCCCCACAACCCCCATAGGTGGCTAGCTAGATTGAGTGGTGGAATGAATCCATTATTCACACCACCTCCTTCCTCGACCACCATGATAAACATGTCACCCAGATTTACAAACATTGAGAGGAGGATATAATCCAAAAATTCAAATGGGTCTCTTCCTCCCTTGAGACTGAACCTTTAAATTTTTAGTTTTAAAGGCTGGCTGCCTCCCTTAAACACCACCTTAAGGTGGAAGATAGTCATGCATCTAGAGGTGCCCAGTTCCATTGTCAAATGCATTATCTCAAAAATGGTGACAAAGTCTCCAAGGAGTTATTCAAAGAACTAAAAGACAATCAGGCTCATGGATAGATTAAATCCATTTAAGTGGATCAATCTCAACTTACCTCCCAAGTTGATATCTCCTTATACTTTCTAGAGAATTAAAAGTAAGTTTTCTATGCCTAGCTCTTAATGGCTGAGAGTTTCCATGCTCTTCATAATCACCTCAAAGTGGTTCCTTACAATATTAAGCATGTAGATCAGTGGCTATATGATTCCCTGCTCACCCTTACAAGATCTTATAGAGGATTTAAACTATATGATCAATGACAAATCCCCTAACCTCGATGGATTCCCTTTCCATTTTTATAAAGTAAATTGAGAGTTCACTGGCACTGAATTGTTGTAGGTCTATAAAGAAGCCATGCATAATTAGTCTCATGGCCCCATGATCAATCAAGTTAATATCAAATTTATCCCCAAAGTTATGGATCCTGATCTTCTCACCAATTGAAGGTCGATAACCCTGTTTAATGTCTCTTACAATATCTTCACCAAATCCTTCACCAACTACATCTATCTAATCTTACCTACCATTTTTGGATCAAAACAAATAAGTTTTATTAAAGGGAAGTATATATTGTACAATCTTATTGTAATTTGGGAGGGCATGGCATGGGCTCATTCCTCTTTGTAGATAATTTTTTTTCTAAGTTGGATTTTAAAAATGATTATGACAAGATCAAGTGGAATTTTATTCTTGCCATGATCAAGGATCTTATCATTTGTCCCTATTTTATCAATGTTTTACAAACCCTACTTCATGATACCTCTACGTACCTCACTATTAATGGTTATAAGACCCAAGGGATAGGACTCCAACATTCTTTTTGATAAGGGTGGCCCCTTACTCTAGTTCTCTATGTTCTTGTCACTAAAGCATTGGGTTACATTTTGGCTTCTAAGGCCTCACAGGGGATTTTTCACATCATTATATTTCTTGATCACACCTCTCATCTTATCAATGTCCACTTTGTAGATGACACCTTTCTCATGCTTGAAGAGTAAGAGACCACTTTTATTGAAGCTATGCAGTGTCTAGATACCTTTTGTCTGGCTTCAGGCTCTAGCCTTTAATGGAAGAAAACCTAGTGTTTCCAACAAAGCATGATGTTGATTCTTGAGTGGATTAAAAAGTTTTATTATTAGTGGATCAATTAGGGGAATAATTTAAGTTCTCAATCATCCCCTTCAATTTTCACAACTCACCTTCAAAGATTTAGAAGTATGTATTCAATAAGATTGAAATTGAATATTAAATCACCAAACCCCTTTCTATGGCAGGTAAGTTTTAGATTTGTACCAAGATTTTGATGGCCACTCATGTCTACTACTCCTCTTACTATGGCCCCTCTAAAGCCTCTTATTAAAATCTCACCAAGCTTCTCTATGATTTCCTCCAAGATAATTCTAAAAAGGCCTAGGGTTTTCATCGGGTGGCTAGGGATATTTCTTTCCTTCCTCGTGATAAAGGTGGCATGGGTATACTTGACACTTATCAAAAATTTACAGACTTGTGTGCTAAATGGGTTATTTGGGCCATTAAGTGAAATGAGTCTTGGAAAATTCTCCACCATTGTATCTCTTTAGGTTATCCTTATGGCAAAACTAGTTGGTAGAATATTAGCTTTCAATCCCTTATCATCACTACTATACCTATCAAGATTATAGGTTCTTTTATGGTCAAAAGTATTTGGAAGTCTTTCAAACTAGTCAAACCCTAATTAAAGTTGGTAGGGGATGGTTTTCACATAGGGTTATATTTTAATGATCATAGTTTAAGGTGGTATCCTATTCTCACTAGTTCTTATATTCCCCTAGCTGAATTGCTTGGTGTTAAATCGTTATGACTATTCTGTGAAGGAATTCACACTATTCATGATTTTATTACTTCAAGAGACTAGATCCCTTGGATTGATTTGAAAATCAAATTTAAATTAAATAATGTTAACTTACCTTACATCCTTCACATTCAATAATTAATTCCTAATGTTATGCTCCATAAGCTTGGCCTTCAACCTCTTATATCATGGTGGAAAGATTGGAGGTGGAACTATGATACACATTTTAAATCCTACTCTCCTATGATTCTATATTAGGTGATGATTCCTTTCTCCTTATCTCTTGATAAGCTCAATAGATGATGGGGCCTTTAGTCCTCTCCCAGGACTTGGCTTACCCATCTAAAATGTGGGAGGTACCCTAGTTTGGAGTGTAAATTGGATCAATTCATTTTTTGTTTAATATACTAGGGTCTCCCCCTCCATGAGAGTTTGATCAACCTATATATTACCCAACCCTTTAACCTAGATTGAAGGTGACCTAAATATTTCCAACATCTATTCTAGTTTTGTCCTAAATCTTAATCTACTTGGTGTTGGATTCACCCCATATTTCAACCCTTCCATCTTGAACCCTTTTATTGGTGGTAGGTACTTTTGGGAGATTATTCAAACTGGCTAGAAACTATTACTTTTTTGTGGTAATTTTTTCATACTATCATCCTCTTTCAGCTTTAGAAAGCTAGAAATAATACTATTTTTAATCATGAGGACTATGGAATTTCATTCTCTATTAATTAAAATGTTGTTTTTATTTATTTAGTTTACTTGTATAATCAAACTCAGGTGGAGAAGATGGCATTGGACCTATGCCACCTAGAGGAACTCCTTAACCATTAGGGGAGTACCCCGTGCACTGAGTATATTTCCACTAGACAACCCACCCTGTAGGCCCTTGCCACCTCCTCCTAGATGATGCCAAAGTAGAATCCAATCTCATAGAAAGGGCCACTTTTTGTCTCAACCTACCATAGTGGGTGGTTGGATTGATTATGGAAAATCTAATGTCGGTCCTACATAATAGTCTCTAACAAGTGCTATTGTTCCTACTCAACACACTGATGGTTGGTCACTCAATATACATGATGACCCCCTAGATGGATGGAATACTCTAGAGATCCTAATTATGGAACCTCCTACTTGATTGGAACTTCCCAAGAATGACCCTCTACCTCTACTTCCTGAGGCTCTGGCATGTGCTTGATTATCATTCTAGTTATTGTTAGTTGTTCATGTCATGTTCTATCTGGTAGTTTGCTAATGTTTTGAGATAGTTTCTTTGCTTTTCATAGAGTTTGGTCCATGATTTGTTTGGCCACATTACTATGTCACCTTATGTATTATATTTTCATTTATTAATATAATATGAGGTGTTCCAATATTAAATAAAAGAATAGGAAAAAAGGTCTTTGAGATTTACCTCTTCTCTTGAAATAAAGATGTGTGTTTAGATCAGGGTGTGATCTTTAAGATAAAAAATTAATATATCCTATCTTTGATCTGCCTAAAAATATTTTTTCTGGGAGATCTTCTACAAGTTTCACATTATTAGTTACCTCTCAAATCCACAAGATAAGAAGTTGCTAGATGTATGATATTATTTAGTTTTTTAATCATAGAAAATTATGTCCATTTTATATTTTATTAGATGGCCTAGGTCCTAACCTATTTAGAGTGTTAACCTTTAATAGTATTGTCTCATATATCAAGATAAATTTTGGATCTATAATCATTTTTTTAGTACTCTTTGATTTTGTGTTGGTTATTTTGGATGTTGATCTTGTTTGTAAGTTGCATAACTTTCTTAAAAAATAACAGTACCCACATTTTATTAGAATAACTCATTTTGTGTTTTCTATTCCAAAAATTTATAAAATGACCAATGATCAAATTAAAGGGATAATATTTAACAACTTGTCAAGATAGAAAAGGGAACCATGGATATAAGGATTTGTAGACAAGATGGGTCAAAATTAAAAGGGGGGTTAAGAGGGGCAATACTGGGGATATTGGAGGAAACGTTAATATCATATGAACTCTATAAATGGGGAATACTAAGTCTTAGAATATTTGAAATATACATTTGTATAAGAATTTCGTAAACACCTCTTTTTACAGTGTGAAAGATCAAACAAAATCCCTAGCCTTCTTGTCTAAATTATTTCACAAATAGCTCATCAATCCTCTAGACTAGGAAATAATTTATACTGGAACACATTCTATTTTACTCCTTGAAAATAAAATCTCTCATACATAATATTGGGATCTAATCATTAAATGTGTTATATGGAAGATATGGATTGTTGTGAACAAAATAATTTTTGACTGGCAAGCTTCTAATTTCCAATGACGAGATGGAAGTTTAGAAGTACAAATTATTGAGAATATAAAACTTATAAATCTAGGATTAATAAGATCCAAGATCATACAATTAAAAAATGGAGGAAATTTTTGGGATCCATCAATAGGGTTTATTGTACTAGCTAAAGTAATCATTGGGACACTCCAACAATGATCCAATCCTACTAATAATCTATAGATACCATACTTCCAATTTGTTAGGTTAGGGAGGTAGAATGTTATGCATGTAAGGAAATAATATTAATGTGTATATGATGCATCAAGGACCATGAATTATGTATCATTTATATATTGTTTTATAGTAATAACTTGGAATATGGCAGGACATAATGTTTTTGCACTTGATGCTTCCCACTAGTTTGGTGGTGCATTGTTGTTATTATTCAAAAAATGTTACTGGTAATTATTTGAGATTTATAATGGGTGTTTCAACCACTTAAATTAGTCTTTATATTTTAATGAATTAGAAAAGGATTAAAAAAATCAATATTGTGTGAAGTACAACTAGTCAATGATTGCAATGTCCAAGAAACAAGTTTGGTTTCTGGTTTGTTGAGTTTGCTTTATCTTGGTGGTTATAGACTGATCCCAAACAAACACACCCTTGGGTGGCCACTTCATTTTCACATTGTCAAGTCTGAGCATATGTGGGATTCTTCTATTAGTTATCCTCCCTAGTCATACTTGTCTATAATTGTCAACTATATATACTTGTATATTGAGAATGGTTATTTTGGCTTATAAGTATAGTACTAATTGTCCAAGTTATTATTCCCATATATGTATATGTATTTATAGTTTAGCTATATATCATTTTTTTTGCTTTAATAAGCTACACTTTTAGCATTGAAATCTACTCAAATTTGAGCCAAATCAATGTTAATCACATTAAACACTAATGTTTTCAAATATGATGATGTCATAAAAGATAATGTCTAAAGTGTCAGACCATAAAATATTTGTACACCATAAACTAGTTGAAAAAATAAAAGGACAATAGACAACAGATTCCATATTCCTCTAAAACATTAAAATTCATAGGAAGGAACTTAGGAAACCCATGTTATAGTTGATTCTATTTAGGACAACCTAATATAAAACTAATACAATGAAAAATTGATGATAAATTCACCCAAAATATTACCACACCACTACTTGTTGATACAATATTTGCATAAGGAATAAAAATATATTTTTCAAAGTGTAGTAATTTGATATCAATACCTAGACAAATTTCAAAATGAGGAATAAGATCAACTAGAGAATAAAGATCAACATAGTCAATACTCAATACCATGGTTGAGAATGCTATCAAGAAGTATTATGACTAAGAGTCCTAAACACATAATAAGACACCAATGACTATAGAGAGTGAAGGCAGTTATAAGATCCATGCAAATGGAGTAATAACATGTATTTAGTCTAGAGTATAACATGAGAATTTTTTTTAATTGAATATAATATCTATGAATTGCATCATATCAATGATGTTTCAATACCAAAATAAGTGAATATAAATATGAGTCTAAGGTGATCAAAGGTTTCACTTTTGATTTTCACTATTATTCTTTATAACTAAGCTTATATTAATACATTCTCATATTTGAACCATGATAATAGGTCTTGGTTTAATGGATATTGTACCTTTCCTTATTTCAGGTATTCCATTATGTCATTTTTTGCCAATGAAGGTATTTGATACCACAATCATAAGTCCTACACTTTCCCCTACCCCCAAGTTTGCTAAGGCTTCTAAACTTATTGATGAAAGTAGTATTATAATGCTTTGAAAAGATAAAAATGATTCTTTTTCCAATTCAAATATTGATAATGATATTTTTACTTTAACTACACCCACACCAATTACTATAAATATGGGTGATAGATGTAGAATAGGATTATAAAGCAAGTTAGTTTATACCTTAGTAAAGAAAAACCATAATAATCATAGAGAACATAATGTGATAATCCTAATCCCTCGAGGGGTGGTGTTAATGAAATAAAGAAACTAAGAAAGCATGATAAATAATACCTTCTCGTAGTGGCTCTCCTTCAAAAAATGGTCAATAAACATGATTATGCCTAGATTTAGTAATCCAGTCTTTGTTAATGTGGTGTATCATGCACCTCCATCATATTTTAGTTCACCAATGACTTTTTTTCCTTGATTTGGTCAACTTGGGGGAATGATTGAAGCTTCTCTAGTAGTATTTCTATATAATAACATTGCATAATTGAAAATTATTTGAGGCTATTTCTACATGATAACATTACATAGTTTAAGGAAAAAATTTATGTCCATGGCTCACTTATCTATAGATTTTCCATAAATGAGTGAATCTATTTGTGACAATCCATCTTGAGATCATGATCTGTGGCCACAAATCCATTCAATTTTTTAAGCTCAAGACATTAAATGCTATAATAAATAAGCATGGCTTGTAAATACATATATTTGTTTGATATTTACAATTTGAGTGTTTGAAAACTTTTAGGGTGATGCCATGCATGATGTCACTATTTTAGATATTTTTGTGTTGCCATGATGATGTCATCAATCTAAATTTTATGAATTTCTAGAAATAGAAATATACTAATTAGCCATGGATACTTTGAATATGCATTTAAATGGGTTTAACTGATTAAGCCCATATAATTAGGTTAATTACCATTTATATAATTTGTAAAAGGTTGTTTTATATAAGTGGTAAAAAAAAATCATTTGCTAGGTCATAATGTTACTGGAGAAAAATTAGAAGGTGATGATTGTATATAGGATAATGCCCTATTTAGGAACATATTGACGTAAATCAAGAATTACACATATTATGTACAAATGAGTCAAAGTGTTCTAAAGGTTTATAGGCTTTATTTTTATTATTTAATTTAATTCATTTTGAAAACCATTTAGACACAAAAGTGGTAAAAATGGGGTGTCTACATGTTCCCCTATATGAGAAGGCATTGTGAGACACTAGACGAAGTAATGACTTTTCAAAGAATGAAAAATTCATTAAGAAGAAGTTGGAAGGTAGTGATTAAAGAAATAATTAGTGACCCATGATTCACCCTTGATAGGTTATGTGGGGATAAATAGAGAGACTAACTCTTTAAAAAGAGAGAAATTGTGAAATTAACCCTTGAATGAGATTAAATCCATATGAGCTAATGTTTGCATACATTGGTTCCCAATTATCAAAATATAATAGAATATAATGGGCCAAAATACAAGGGGGAGTGGGAAGAATACATCCCAAAATATAAGTATCACACTTTATCATACCCAAAATAGGGTGAAAGATATGGGCTTAAGGAATGATCGATCCTGAAATAGGCTGCACACTTTAAATTACCAAAATAAGGGCAAAATCTATAGAGCTTGGAATTAGAATTTAAAAAAATGAGATCGTTTCTCTAGAGAAAAAAGGTCAATGAATTAATAATATTCCCCAATAGAGAGGATTTGATTAGTTTATAAATTTATTTTGCACTAAGAGGTATGATTTGACAACTGATAATTGATTTTGCCCTAGTAGGGTTGATTGGATTGGTAATTGATCTAAATATTTTGCCCCAGTAGGTAAAATAGGAAAGTATAACTCAAAAATATAACCTATTACATAGATTAAAGATGAGTGGGTGAAAATGTAGATGGAAGGGTCTAATGACTTTTCAAAGACCAAAGAAACCACAAATAACCAGGCATACAAGGATGCATAAAGAGATGAAAGAGAAGGCATACATGCATAAAAGGATGGATGTGAACAATAATGAAACAAGGATGATAAAGATGACCAAGCTGACTTGAGATACACCATGTATTCAACCACTTCCTACATGCCCAGATGGACCTCAGGCCAATGTAGTTCTCCTAGAAGCAGGAAAAAATGGAATGAGGAATGAAGAATAAAATAAATATGGATCAATGCTCAATCATGTTTATGATATCCTATTTATGTATTGGATATGTAGGATAATGATTTTAGAGATGTTTATCAGTGTCACATTAACCTTTGGACTTGGAGCACTTGGTGTTTAATTTAGAAAATGAAATTATAAATAATAAATATGAATTTTATTTATTTTATGAATTAACCTATTCAAACATGAATATTTTAAACCAAGGATAATGATAAAAACTATCAAAACTATTTACATTTGAAAAAAAAATTAAATAAAAAGATAAAAAGAAGATAAAGTATAAAAAAGCAACTAACTCAAAATAAAGATATAAATTATCAATATTTAAGTATGAATAAGAATGTACTATAACACAAACAAACAATAAAACACAACAAGGACAAATTATTAAATACCTTGGAATCAAGATATGGATAATCAAGACCCACACTTTTAACAATGTGTAGTTAAAAACAAATAATAAAAAAAATTAAATACAAATGTAAACAATTCAAGCCCAAGGTAATGAAAGACTCAATATGTTTACAAAATGTATTTAATAAAAAAATGAAAAAAAACATAAATAAATAAAACATAGAAAAAACCAAAACAAGAATACAAAACAAAAAAAGAAACACACAATAAAACACCAATAAAATAAAATGAAGACATAATAAAACACTAATAAATAAATATAAAAAACAAATCAAAATAAAACACCAATAAAACTAAATAAAGACACAACAAAACACCAATAAAAAAAAGTGAATAACACAATAAAAAATAACTAAACAATCCAAGGTTAAGAAAAAATTATTAAGCAAACAATTCTAAGAACACAAAAACAAACAAACATAAAAAGTAGATGTGATGGTATAATGATTGAAGAAGCCACAGAAAACTAGGCATACAAGGATGCTCAAAGTGATGAAAGAGATGATTGGAAAATAATGTTATTTAAATTAACCTGAGATACGCCATGTATCCAAATTTTACATACATATTCTAGATGAACCTCAGGCCAATGTATTTATATTGGAAGAAGGATAAAATGGAACGAGGAACAAAGAATAGAGGAAATATAGATTAATGTTTGATTGTGTTTAAATGCTTTCAGAGATTTTGTTTGGCACCACATTGACTTTTGGACTAGGAGCACTTGGTGTTTACTTTGGCAAATGAAATTATGAATCATAAGTATGAATAACCTATAATAACATTATATTTCAATTATGAATGGACCAATTCAAAGGTGAATTTTTAGAACTAAAGATAGTGATAAAAAATACCAAAACCAAAGTTGCAAGCATTTATGTTTGAAAGAAATAAAATAAATAAAGAGATAAAAAGAGATGTCAAATACAAAATGTAAGTAACTCAAAATCAAGATATGAATCATAAAATCTTAATCAAGAATAATAATGTACCACAAAATCAAAAAGAAATAAAAGAATTCAAATATAAATGTAACAATTCAAGCCCAAGTTAAGGCCTGACTCAAAAGGTTTACAAAATTTATTCAAACACAACACTCAAAATAGGCTAACAACCTAATAAACAAAACACTTAAAAACACAAACACTAAGATAAATAAATCAATCAATCAGAATGCAATTACTAACAATTTAAATAAACAACAATATAAAAATAATGGTTAATCACAATGTAAAGATAAATAGAAAATAAATTATTCATGTATGTGTAATAGAGGTATTGCTCTTGGTGACAGTGTGACCCCTAAGATAGGTAGCAATGACACCACTAGAATAACATAAGGAAAATGGGTACAAGGTTGCCCCTAGGCTATAGGTAAACAACAAAAAAAAATGGGGGAAAATAGATGAAAAATAAGGGGTAGCTGAATTGACTCCGAATGAACTAGGCAAGTGGACATTACTTACATAGTTCCATGGATGCAAGATCAAAATGAATTTCAAGCCAAATGTAGTTCTCCTAGGATATGGGATAGAAGAAAAGTGATAATATAGAAACATGATTATGGTGTAGAATAAATATGGGAATGGCCTCACAAAATGATGAGTACATAGGAAAATCCAAGGGTACAGTAATGGATATATTCCAAATGAACAATGCACATAATGGGGACTCACAAAATAGTGAGAGCATACGACTAATGACAATAATGATGGGGAAACTAGATGACAAGTGATTACTTGTGAAATGTTAGGATTCCAAAGATCCTTAAGACAAAAAAATGGTCAAAAATAAAGGACAGTGCGACCAAGCTACCTTAATATACCCCATGTATATAAGTAATGCCTATATAGTTTGTGCAGATCTCAATATGATGTAGCTCTTCTATTAATGGGAGGAAAAGGACCAAAATGGTTTAGAAATAAATTGAACAAAAAATATGGCCCAACTTAAAAAATTGATGAAATTTATATCTCTCATGGAAATTCTAAGCTACTTTTCATGATTTTGTGCTTTTTAGGGTTTTTTAGATCTTTTACCAATATTTTTAGAATTTTTGAGGTAACTCAATTCAATCTAGAATGATGAGATACCAAATGGTCTAACTCATAAAATGGTGAGAGTGTGACTTAGATTGCTAACAAAATGGTGAGAACATGGCTTAGGTTGCTCACAAGATGACAAGAGTGTGGCACAGGTTGCTTAAAAAATAGAGAGAGCATGGTAAAGGGGTGACTAAGCTAACCTCAATAAAAATTGATCACTACCTACATACTATCAAAGGAACTTAATTAAATTTAGTTCAAACACATGGAAAGGTATAAAGGGATGGTAAAGTGAGGCAAAGGGCAAGGAAAATGGAAAGACAAGGTAAATAGAAAATGGAAAAGGCAAAGTAAAATGTTATGTTTTTCCTTTTGATGTAGAAATGCACATCTTGATCAACGTATAATACAACTAGATGAGTCAATCATTGAATTTGCTAGATCACAACCCTTTTGAATAGTCACTTTGTCAAAAACCTATTTCTGATATGGATTCTAATAATACTATTATGATCTTCATTGGTCATTGATTTTGTTTCCTCTAACCTTCAAGACAAGATGTCTTTGTAGCCTTTGTAAAGAAAAGTGCAGCCAATAGGGATAAATAATGATAGGCACATGATAAATGGTCTTAGTGTTAGATGTAAAATCACTAAGAGGGGGAGGGGTAAATTAGTGAGCCTAGATATTACAACTTTAGTTCCAATCCTTTCAAAACAATTTATCAATCAATACATACATTTATGAGGCACACACAACATTCATATCAATGAACAAGAGATACAAATCAAGAATAATCACATAACACATGACATATGTGGGAAACCCTCTTGGGGGAGAAAACCCACTAAAACCTATAATTAGACTACTATCCTATAATAAAAATATCCAATTTATACTAGCTACAACTAATCAAGGAACTACAATCCCTATTTAGTGAGACTGCAATCTCACAAGGTGCTACAACACCTATCTAGCTAAGCTAAAACAATGACAACTAAAATTTTAGCAACATTAACCTTATAAGGAGGTTGAAACCACATTAGATGTTGAGCTATCACAAAAACACCAATGAACACATCCACCTTTGAACTAATGTCTTCAACACCTGATGATGGACCTCTGATTATCACTCTTCACCTTCACTCAGACAAAAATAGTAAGAACATTATTATACCAATATAATTTTGACCTATAGGCCACACAAATAGTCCTAAATCTATTTTAGTCTTCAACTCATCCATAAGGCACTTGACCCTTCCTTCAATCCACAAAACACACACACAAGCCTCTCTCAAATCTCTCCTTCATCTCACATACAAAGTCTAGAAACCATCATCTTTGGTTCCACTATTCATAGATCAATATTGATAATCAATACCTTGATCATTAATTAGGCATGTCTTATCCCTTAAGGCATCTCTTATATAAAGACATGACTTAATACAATCTTCATAGGCTGGCCATAGCAACAATGGGTCACCCTTAAACAACTATGCCTTTTATAAGGCCTTTGCAGCTCTTATAGATCTCATGGAGACTTATTCACCCATTTAACACATCATAAAACAAATTAATAACATAGGACCACTTTAAAATACATGGGTCCACTCCTTATGTCCCCTTTGACATCCTCAAATTAAAATAATCAACATTTTATGCACATAGTCACCATGAAAAAACACACAGTCACCACCTAAACCTTTGTCTATACTTCATATGATTGATCAATCCTTTATAATGTGCATAGATTATCCTCATGTAGTCTACAACACTCCCCAATATCTAATTCACCAAGAGATATCAAAATAGCATAAACACAAGATTGAATATCCTTCTCGGATCACTTGCATAACATATATGAAAACACAGTCAAATTTGAACCACAATATCTTTGACTTTACTCACTTCTAGATCTAGAAATTAGGTTCGTTATATGTTCCATGGAACCCTGTTCATCTTTGATTTTTACAACATGAGCAAATTCTACCTAGATCAAAAGATATGGTCCAAAAACCATAGACTAGTTTTTCCTTTGCAAATTCAAATATTTAAATACAAACGATCACAATTAAACTTCAAACACAATGCTTGAATCTCATGTCCTTCACTACTTAAATAAATTACACATTTTTAATCTTGTCCTAATTTTAACACATAGATGCCAATACTCAAATGTTGAAGCTAAGTCACTTTGACCTCATCTTGTGCAATCTTGAAATATTGATCATCATGCATCATTGATCTTTTATACGTAAATTCATATTTAATAATTCTAAAAATCTGTCACTTTGACCACATGATTTTAATATGCACCATTGATCTCTATCTGTATGATCTGTCACTTACTATTGATCCTTTGAATAAGCTTGGTCTTTATCTCTGCGTAGTGTTAAACATCATGCACCTATCCTCATCTCACTACTTCCTAACATCTTGGAAAAATTCACTCCATCAATATTTCTAGAACTTTAAATTTTTCAATAATTATTAAGTATGGGAACCATTGAAATACACCTAAAAAGACAACTTTGCATAGTCATAACTTTTGCCTCAATCAATTTCATGTCCTACAAATTGCACCATATGTTTTAATTTCAAAGAGGAATCTAACTATGTATCAAAATATTCCTGAAATCTTTGTGTGTAAGATATAAAAAAATTAAAATACCTTCTCAAAATATTTTGTCATAGAGCCAACTATGTTAAAAACCTGCCTGGGAGGCCAACTTTAAACAAGCATATTTTTTGATGTTCTTAATTGCATAATCTAAAGTTTAGCACAGATCAACTGAGATCAAAGTTGAAAAAACCCATATGTTTAGTATCTATTGAAACCTTCACATGTGAAATATATAACATCATTAAAATTCCTACTCAGATTTTCTTGTCACATGCAAATTTGTCTAAGTATAGAAAAACACAGTCAAACTGCTTGGAAGCCCAACTTTGCATATGCATATATTTTGATGTGCTTCATCACATGATATAAAAATTAGCACAAATATAATAGGATAAAAATGAACAAACCCAAATTATAATTTTATCTTGACACCTCCATGCATGCAAATTCTAACCTTATCAACATGCTTACTCAGCTCTTTCTAGCCACATGCAAATTTGCTATGTATGGGAAAATAGTGAATTCTAAATAAGTATTCAAATTTGCATCCTTGTATATTCAAATGTTATTCATCACATGACTTGAGATATAGTGCATAAAAAATAGGAAATAATAAGATCTAAACCATATGACTAACTCCCCTTGACTCATTCCCACATGACAATGGTGGCATCATCAAATTGCCTACCAGATTTTATGCCACTAGACCCAAAATGACTAGATGAAAACTATGATCAACCAGATGAAATACATTCATTAGAACAAGAAATAAAATCATAAAAAAATATTAGGGACATATTTTCACATCCTCAATACTCCATACTCATCTATTAACATCTCTAACCATGCCAAAGTAGAAGATCAACCAATCACACTTCAAGCATACTAGGACAAACACATTGCACACTTTGTCATTGCAACATAGACTATCAAGGATATTCATCCACTCACCAAGAAAATTCAATGAAATCACCATGAAATCATCATAATAAATTTTCAACAATCTAACCCTTTGTCATTGATGTCAACAACCATCATATATAACAATATACAACTCACCTTCCTTCTCTCTCAAAACACTCCCATAACAGGAACTTTCTCCACCTTTGACATAATGATAAAGTGGGAACCAAATGATCTTGAGGACATAAAAAGAAAATTAAATATGAAATTATCACCTTAAAAATATGATACAAACTCCCCCTTACCTTGATCCTATTTTTGCTTGTCTTGACAACTTTCTCTTGCTCCATGCCAACGCTCTCTTAAACCAAACACTGCAACCAATGAAGAAAGAACATACAAAACCATAGAAATATGATGGAACACATCAAGAAACATCTATGGGGGACTCCACATAATAAATTTAAGAAACTTCACCTTTTTAGCATCTTCAGATCTACACATACCATGAAGAATCAACACATAGGCTTACTAGCCTTGTCTATCAAATTACCATAAAGAACACCAACAAAACTTCATGCCACTTAACAAATAGGAAACATGTGTTAAATGTGGAGTTAATTTTAACACCCCTAAGGTAAAAATAAAAATATTGGGACAATTTTAGCATTAAATATTTACCTTTTACAATGGTGGGATGAATTTTAACCACTTCCTTTTTTTGTGGCATATTTTTGGGAAGTGGGTATGATTTAAAGGTGTTGAGAGAATCAGGGGATTATGTGGTTGAAACCTACCTTATTTTTTGCCTTATTTTGTGGGCATATGGTTATACTTATGATTATGTCACATTTCTCAAGGTATTTTGAAAATTATAAATAGGGGAGAGTGATAACGCATTATTCAATTCATTTTGCATTGAGTTTTGAGCTTTGCATTCTATCTGCAGTCAGTGTGATCAGTTTTGAGGTGTAGCTTTTCATCTCAAGAATTATGGTGTGAATTTAGGTTGGATAAAATTATCTCTATGAGAGGTTTCTTGTTATATTTTTCTTTACTCTTGTTTATAATAATATTGAGATCCTCTTGGTGGACATAGCCCATATTGGGTGAACCATGTTATATCGGTGTTATGTGTGTATTTTTGCTTAGATATAAATTTTTATTCCATATATCTCTACTAATATGATTCTAAGGAATCATTTATATGTTGCATATTATTTCATAATTAATTAATTTTAATCACTTATTCCTGACAACTAGTATCAGAGATAACTTTAGTGGTTTTGCTAAAGTGGTGAATTACAGGGAAATATATTAACTTGAGTGGGAGCTATGGTAGGTAATGGTAGATCTAGAGTTGAAAAATTCAATGTGTATAATTTCATATTGTTAAATATTCAAATAGAAGATTACTTGTTTCAAAATGATCTTCATCTCCCTTTGATGGGGAAAACATGACAACCTTTAGGTATGAATTAGGTAGATTTGAATTTAATCGATAAGAAAGCACTAGGATCCATACGGTTTTGCCTTTCATCTTTAGTTTCCTTCAATATTTTAGAGGAGATGAATACGTTTGGTCTAGTGAAGAAATTAGGGGAGTTATATGAAAATCCCTCTGCCTCTAATCAAATATTTTTGATGAAAAGGTTATTTAATATAAAAATGTCTGAAAATGATTCTGTAGTTAATCATTTGAATAATTTTAATATGGGTGTGAATATGCTAACTTATATTGGTAATAAATTTGAAGATGATGTTAAGGATTTATTTATTTTTTGCTCCTTACCGAATAGTTGGGATAGCCTAGTTATGGTTGTGAGTAATGCCATCCCTTCTAAGGGAAGTTTAAAGTTTGAGGATGTTATAAATGTGATTCTTAGCAAGGAAATACAAAGGAAGAACACCAGGGAATAATATTTAGAAAATGATTTGATGGTGGAGAATATAAGGATACAAAGGGATAGAATCAAAGGAAACCATGGAAATTCAAAGGGTCAGGGAAGATCTAAATCTAGAACCAAGATGGTTTGTTGGCACTATGGGAAAAGTGGACACACAAAGAAGGAATGTTGGGAACTTCAGGATAAGAAGACTAAACATGAGGAGACCAAGGAGGTAAATATGATAAAAGGTAATGTTATTCAAAATCCTTTAATTATTTCCTTGGATAATGTTTTTAAATATTGGGTATTATATTCAGGGGCTTCTTTTCATGCCACCCCACATAGGCATCATTTTATGGATTATGTTCAAGGATATTTTGGACTCTTGGTGATGATGAACCATGTAGTATAGTAGGGAAAGGTTGTGTTTAGGTGAAGATGCAAAATGGGAACACATGGCTACTAAAGGATGTTAGACATGTCACATAGTTAAGTCAAAATTTAATTTTAGCAGGGCAATTAGATAGTGAGGGCTATTCAATGATGTTTTTAATAGACTCTTGGAAAGTTACCAAGGGTGCTCTTATGGTTGTGAGAGGTAAGAAAATTGGCACTTTGTATTTGAATAGTAGTGTTTATCACTGTAATTTAGTTGTTGTAGATGGAGATGCAACTTTGTGGCATTACAAGCTCAATCATATGAGCTAGAAGGGCATGGAGATCTTGAAAGATAAGTTACCCAGATTGAAACAAGTTGATTTGGACTTCTATGATGATTGTGTGTATGGGAAGTAGAAGTGAGTTAAGTTATTGAGGGTTAGACCTACAAATAAGGAGAATAATTTAGAGTTGGTTCACTTGGATGTATGGGGGTTAGCTCAGGTATCTTCTATTAGTGGTTTAAATTATTATGTTACATTTATTGATGATGCAACTAGGAAAGTTTTGGATAGGTTTAGTATGCATGATACTAAGATAGTTAGGACTCCTTTGGTAGGCCATTTCAGATTATCAAAGTATCAATGTCCCAAGATAGAAAAAGAAAAGTTAAAGATGTCCATGGTACCTTATTCATTAGTAGTTGGTAGCCTGATGTATGTTATGGTATATACTAGGCCAGATATTGTCTGTGTAGTGGGAGTAGTAAGTAGGTACATGACTAATCTAGGTTATGAGCACTAGAAAGTAGTGAAATATATTCTTTGATATTTGTGAGGAACCATGGGTACAACATTACATTTTGGTGGATCAGACACCACTTTACAAGGTTATGTGGACTCGGATAGGGCTAGGGATGTTGATACTAGGATGAGTATGACATGTTATGTATTTACTATGGGGGATACAATGGTTAGTTGGATTTCTTGGATACAAAATGTTGTGGCTTTGTCAACCATAAAGGCTAAGTATGTTATTGCTATAGAGGCTAACAAGGAGATGATTTAGTTACAATAGTTACTTAATGAGTTAGGGCATTATCAAGAAGTTGGGGGACTACATAGTAATAGTTAGAGTGCTATACATTTAGACAAGAACTCTAATTTCCACTCGAAGATGAAGCACATAAAGTTTCAATATCATTTCATCAATACAACTTTGGAAAAAACATGGTAAAGCTAGAGAAGATACAAACAAGCCAAAATCCTATAGATATGATAACTAAAGTATTCACATTAGAGAATTTGAGGTTATGTTTAGCTTTGTTTGGTCTTCATGAAGATTATGGAGGAGTGTTAAAATTTTTTCAAGGGGAAATGAACTCCAAGTGGGAGATTATTAAATGTGGATTTCATTTTAACACGCCTAAGGTAAAAATAAAATTACCAAGACAATTTTAACATGAAATATTTACATTTTATAATGGTGGGATGAATTTTAACCACTTTCCTTTTTTTGTGGCACATTTTGGGGAAGTGGGTATGATTTAAAGGTGTTGAGAGAATTAGGGGATTATGTGGTTAAAACCTTCCTTATTTTGTGGGGATAAGGTTATCTTTATGTTTATGACACATTTTTAAAAGGATTTTGAAAATTATAAATAGGGGAGAGGGGTGATATATTATTCATTTAATTTTGCATTGAGTTTTAAGCTTTGTATTCTTTTTGTGGTCAGTGTGATCAGTTTTGAGGTGTATATTTGCATCTCAGGAATTCTGGTGTGAATTCAAGTTGGAGAAAATTATCTCTATGAGAGGTTTCTTGTTTAGATTTTTTTTTTAAAAAAATCTTGTTTATAATATTATTGATATCCTCTTTTTAGATGTATCCCACATTGGGTGAACCATGTTATATCAGTGTTATGTGTGTATTTTTGCTTAGATCTAAATTTTTCTTCCATATGTCTCTGCTGCTATGAATTTGAGGAATGATTTTTGTGTTGCATATTATTGAATAATTAATTAATTTTAATCACTTTTTCCTAAAAACATGCTATCAATAAACTTGATAACTCTCCTTAAAACATACATACCTTACTCTTTGTAGAGAAACTCAGCAAAAATCACTCTTCTTCAAACTAGGCCTGTCTAGCCTCCTTATAGCCCTACCTGGAACTTGCAGAGCCAACAATTTTTAGTAGACACATATTTTAAACATAAAAATTCATATTTGAATCACTATCATATTACCCATAAAACAAACCAATTTTCATCACCAGGCTCATCCTCTGAAATATACTTCCTTCACAAACATACTAGCCAATTAGCCCTCCATATTGACAAATACATGAATAACATGAGAACCACAAATATTCAAATATCTATGAATATTTATTTGAAAAACCATTTATCCCATTAAACCTATAAAAAATCCTTAGACCTCAAATCATAAGGCAAACCACTTTTCTATCAAATCCCAAAACCCTAGAATCTTAAAATAATCAAAGTCAACAAACCTCCTTCTAGTGAACACACACCTCTGAAACTTGTTGCACACCTAGATACACCCATCACACATTTCTAAACCAAAATTTGAGCTTCCACATCATTGGGAGCCTTGACTTACTATAACCCATTTTAGGCCTATTTACCCTTAAGCCAAAAACTGAGAAACCAGAGAGCACTCAAAAAACTTCAATTTGACTCAAATATACCTTCAAAACACAAAATGAGGTCAACATACCTCCATTTTTAAAAATTAAGACCCTTTAGATAATTTTAACCTTAACATTTAAACCATGACATGTTTTGAACATTGTTAGAATTTGAAGATCATCCACTTTGATAAAATTAGCTCACTCATTTATGGTTTTGATTTGAGATTACCTAATGTTGATAATAATTGGTCTTCATGTATTATAAGTTTCAAGTTTCACAAAGCCCTATTGAAAATATCATGATTAAAAATGTCTAGCATAAACCCTTGGTTCAAATTTGCATTTGGTGAGAACATTTTAAATTTGTGTTTTTAGACTTAAGGCCCAATTTTTAAGTTAAGGATTGGTTGTTTTTTTTAACATGACCAAACCTTAGTGTAAAAAAACTATTATAATTGGTCCATTTTATTTTACCCCTTTGTTTCCTATATTTCTAATGTGGTCCAATTTTATGTTTAATAGGGTCCTTTCTATTTTTAGCATGATCCTCTTTTCTAAAACTTTAGCCTAAAGCCTTAACACTAAGGTCCTGTTCATGTTTATTAACACAAACAAGACCTTATTCTTAAAGATTTATCTTAAAACTTATTTCTAACGGATCCCAATTTTCATGTTCAAGCATGGTCCCCTTTATTATTATCTACTTAACCTAAGGTATTAATTCTAAAGCCCTATTCATGTTTATTAACATGAATAAGACTTTAGCTTTAATGCTTTGCCTAAATATTATTTCATTTTGGGTCTTAATTAACAACATTTCTCTTTTACAAATTTGATGATCTACGCTCCATTGTAGCTTTCAATCAGATAGAGTGAAGCCAACTTTGTAAGGTAAAAGGCTTAAGAAGCTCTATGAAGTCACCAAGTGGCTTTCCTACATTAAAAGTTTGGTAGCAAAGTGTCTCATATATGAAATGGAACCAATGGTGTGTGATTGCTCAGATCATGATCTGATGGCTCTCACTTCATCATGGATTTTAATCATATGAAGAAAAATCAATTGGAGATCCTAAGAAAGCCCATGAATCTACCATGTGGTAGATGCACATTAGAATATAGGAACTTGATGAGATAAAAATTGACATTTGTGTCATATCATTTGATGTCTGATAAGGCCACCAATTATTATATTTTATAGCCTCATCCATACCTAGTTATATATATTTTTCCTATGTAAATCCCTATAACCATCCATGACTCATGAAAATAAATGAAGTTATGGTTTTATGTGTGCATTGATATATAAATGTTATGTTATGACTTAATCATGTTTTTTCTTTGATTAGATTATAATTGTGTAACCTTATTTAACAAAAATTTGAAGGGTAAATAAGATTGTAGGAATCTTGTTTGGCCATAACACTTATAGACAAGTTTGAAGTACAATGGGCTTCCAACTTATAGCAATAACCAAGCTATTGGATTCCACTTATAGGTTGCCCATAGAAAATGCTAGCTTCCACCTACAGGTTGTCCATGACAACTTCAAGCTTTCACCTATAGGTTTCCCATAGTAATTATAAGATTTCACCTAAAATATCCCATAACCACTACATAGAACATAACTATTATTGTGATAAGATGTAATTGGCTCTTAAAGACACATCTAACTATCTTATAAACTAAGTGAATGAGTGAAGAGGATCCTGCATAGCTATTGTAAAGACCCCTCACATGTAAATAACTTGGATGTGCTTCCAAAAGATTAGTAAGATAAGGAAAATGGAAAGGAGAAAAAGAAGTAAAAAACCAAACTAATATATATTGTCCTTAACCCAATCAGGCTCAAAACAAGTAACTTTCAGTTGCTAACCACATAAACATTGACTGGGTCAGTTGCAATGTATTTGTACCTTTCCTAGTTTAGTGTTCTTGGTTGGACCTAATAAACTGCCTTATGTATTTAATGGTAAAATCTAGATTAGATTAGGGGTTGAATAATAATGATGGAATTGTAGACAATAATTATATTTTAATTTTTGAATATTGTAATCCACTGTAGCAATCTTTAATTGCTATAAAGCTGAGTAACAAAAATGTTGATTCTATAAGAAGCTTTTGTAAGTCTCTCAGAGAAGGATTTTAACTTAGTTTTGAGAGAGGAGGGCCCCCTTGGAAGGAGTTGTAGTGAAGATCCTAACCCTTCTTGGATTAAAGTATGTTATGTGAATTGATTTCATTACTAGTTGATTATATAAAGTGTGATGCATGTGTGAAAAACTTTTGCATTCTACTATAATAAATTCCTTGTATATCTATATGGTGAAAGTAGTATAAGCTCATTATAATACAACTAACAATTAATTTATCCTATGAATCAATAATGCATCTATAGTGATAACATCCTTGAAAAGCCATGTACCTTGGGTTGACAATTAATGTTAATTAGACTCAAGAATATGGTATTAGCTGGGAATAAATCTAACCAATAATGTCCAAGATGCTATATTTGATGTCCACATGACCATCAAATTTAAGTCCACCAATACTAGGAATGTCTTGAGTCTAAATTTGACATTCATGTGACCGTCATATGACAACCATGAGGTCATATTTGATGTTTGTGTGACCGTCAGATTTAAGCTCATTTAACCTTTTGTCTAGTCAAAAGGGGGGCATATTTTATGTCATTTGAAGGGGTCAATTTTATTTTATTCTTTAAAACATAGCATAAAATGCTTTAATCTATGTCTTTTCATGTTTATTAATATTAAATAGACTTAGATAAAAGAATTTTAACCTAAATCTTTTGTATATATATGCACTAATTAAAGATCCTATACTTTACAGATTTGATAGTTCATACTTCATCATGCCTCTTAATCTAATGGTATGAAATCAATGATGAATTTTTAGTGGAGCTCTAGGAGTCCATGAGTATGACACATGGTAGACATGCATTCAATATGCAACTGATAAAGGTGTTAGAGATCAAAAATCCCACGAAGGTGCCAAGTGGCACAACCACGGGGCTCGGTACAAAAGGAGACAAATAATAAGCAAGGTCCTAGATCATAATCAATGGCCCATGTTGATCCTTAGATATTGATCCAACAATGCGAAACCAAGGGATAGTTTTTAAAAAATATAGGCTAGTACTTAGAGGCTATTATGAAAAATACCACAAAAATTCTAGGTAGATGCCTAATAAGCACCACATAAACAGAAAGTGACAAAATATAAGATCTTGTGTGATCAAAATGAAAATGTATAAAGGTGAAGGTCAAAATAAAATCTTAGGCATGTATAAGCCTAGATTACAATAAGCTATTGCTATTAAAGATTTAAAATCCCTAAAACTTACATAAAAGGCCTTAAGTGAACTCAGATTGATTACAGTAGATCTAAAATAAGTTCAATTATGATTTGAGCATGAAGGAGCTAAACTAGAGACCACTTTAAATCCAATTGTGAGCAATTTACAACTATGAAATCCATGGTAGTTCAGAGGAAACAATTGAGGGATGAGACAAAATTGTATCTTTCTACAGACAATGAGGAAAGGGTTTTCAAAGACATTGACCTAGACACTATGGCTTTGAACACTGGCAACAAGAATTGGGTTGAGATATTTTGGACCATTGATTAGATGTAAGCCATAACCAAGGAAGAATAAAAGATATCCACACTTAATAAGAGGTATTACATCTTGGTTTCAGTCAAAATAACTAGTTTTTATCATGCTACCACAAAACTAGAGGTACTCTATTACATTAACATCCTTGCTTTCATTTTTGTAGATTATAGAATTTAAAATGATTGGATCATTCATGAGGTGAGTTCTATGAGAGTTGAATACATTTACCCACTATATTTTGAGAGGTATTACAAACTTTCAAAACCCCATGTGGATTTACCCACCATTAAGGAATGGACTAAAAAGAATGATCTTGACACCATCCTTAGGCCATGGTTTCTCGAAGGGAACCATATGATCCAATACCCTAATGGTAACATCCCCATTGAATAATTTAGAGAGGGAATTAGGGTAATTATGACCCTATTAAATGGGATATCTGGGGCCCATTTAACCACATTTGTCAATAAGATTTAGATATCTTATGTCTACTTCATATTAGAAAAAGGGCTCACTCTCCTAATTGGAGATATGATCAACATCCACCTAGGGAGACAATTTACAACCATCAGGAAGAAGACTAGAGAATTATTCTTTATGATGTCTTATCTATCAGACACCCTACTATCCTCCACCAAGATCCCTCACATGAAAAATTGGTCACCTGAGGGTAGATTCACAATCTCCCACCATTATTCAAAGCTATATATCTTCAAATATAAACACCACATGTAGCTCATTTATGATTTTTTATATCCTACTTTAGAAGAAGCCATCATATGGATAATAATGCCTAGGGTAAGCCCTATAATCAAGAAGTATGTGGAATTAATGGGAGACATCTGGTTGTATCTAGATTCTACTATGATCAAAATTGAAGGCATTTTGACTCAACCTTACAAGTTGTTTGTCTATGTTCCCAACAACCTATCAGAGTAAGAAATTGCATGTCAAATTCTTCATGGTTTTGATGGAGTGTGCAAGGATAAAAATAAAGGCATTCTTCATCCCTTCCCTTCAATAATTGGTAGAACTATTTTTCAAGATTGGAAACATACAGACACAATAACCAGGCACATAGATTCTTTTATATTTCAAAAAGATGATCTGAGGTGTTAGGATCCTTATGATAGGGTAGGCAAGCATTTAAATACCAAAAAATTTCCCAATCTAGTTTATATGCATCAACTTGGTCCTTATGATCCTATACACATCAAGGCCAATAATTTTAAATAATTACTAGCTAGGCTCAAGAAGTATATTGTTAGACTTAAACATAGATTGAATATCAATGAAAATATAGCAAGGGGAATATGGAAAATGGGACCTATGAAATACCATTTTCTACCTAGACCATCTAACCCACCTTAAGAGTAATAAAAGATAGAAACACAAACCCAAACATAGATTGCATAGGGTTCTAATAAAGATAAGATGGAAGAAAGACCTGGCAAGGGTCCATCATCCTTAGTCCCTCCCCAAAGACCAACATCTCTAGTGGAACACTTGGACATGATTGAATTGATCCTTGATGAGATAGTGGAGGATTAACTCAAGGTCTTTGTTGAGGTAAATGGCTCTAAATAAGAAGAACAATTTGAAGAACCCCATGCTGAAATTGAAGAGGCTGAGAAGACAAAGGAAAAGAGGTTTCTCTGGATTTAGTTTTAGTAGCACACCCTTAGAAAAGAGAGGTATAATTAGTGTCCAAGTTGGATCAAAGGGGCCAAAGTTGAATTTCAATCATCTTAAAAGTGAAATCAACTTATTTAGTGAAGAATACCCTATTCATGAACTAGTCATTCCTAATTGGTCCATCTATGGAAAAATGCAAAAGATTCCCACTTTATCACACTCTTAGGCCTTGACCAAATCTATTAACATTGATGTACATGATGATATCAAGCCATGAATAATGGATTTGATAAAGGAGGAGGAATAAAGAATAATAGTGACCACCTAAGGGTCATGTATAAAATAGATGGATGCTCTAGGAGCATCAAGTAGAACAAAAATGAAGGTTCCTCAACTTGCAAAGTATACTAAGCCAAATAAAACTATACATTTCAATCTAGAGATAGATGGATTAGAGAGAGTAAAAATAAGAAAATCCATGGTGAGAACTGAAGATTTCACATTCTAAAGGCTTGAGCCATTTTTAGGCTTAGCTCCAATTGGGGGATAGTAGCCTGGTGAATTCTCCATTCATGAAGAGGATGTTAAAATCCTAGTTGAGGCTCATTCAACTCAAGTCAAAGCTAACATTAGGAGAATGAAATAGAGAATACATAAATTCAAAATGGAAAAGGATAATTTATATACCTAGGATATCTTGTCAGTTCCTAAAGACATCATAGATATGTTTGAAGCATCCTTTTTTGACATGTTTGACTCCTTAAAATCAATGAAGCTAAGACAAGATGCATTGAGATAATAAAGTGAGGTGGACAAAGGGTTGATGATAGAGTGGTAGGATACAAAGGATAAAATAAGGCATCTCATCAATATACTAATTAGGAATATAATTCCTAAATTTAAAACCATTAGCCTAACCCACTTAAATGCTATATTAGAGATAGTGGTGGATAAGATCCAAAGTATAAGTGATTGGTTAACAAGCTTGGATAAAATCCTAAGGGATTATTAAGAGTTTATTTTTAGGATTAAGAAACTCCTTAGCACTATGTTAACTAATCCTATGAAGTCTACAACCATGGGAATTATTTATGATGAAGAATATAAACACAGAGTCACTTTGGTGATGCAAGAAGTGAGAGGCAAAAACTAGAGTCAATCTGCTAGTGATAATAGCAAAATTATGGGCATGATATTCAATGCTAATTTTTTTTATAGAAGCTAGGAGCATTAAAGAAGCTATGGAAAAGGATGATAGATACATTGAGGACTTAGCCGATCAACAAGATGTTTGTCTCCTAAATCTAGTTGTAGATTTAGATCTTGTCAAAGGATAACATCAAAGAGTAATCGAGCTTCTACAAGAGCATAAAGGGAGTCCCTTAGCATTGGGCCCACCATTTAGTTAATATTATATTTTATAAAAGCATTATAATATTTTGAAAATGGAATATTCCATTGTAAAGGCACATGGTAGTTTGTTAGCATGTTGCCTCAAAGTCAGTTTAGTTTTGAAAAGCAAGTGTATTCTAGAACTTTCTCAAAAATGATAGTTGTCCTTATATTTTGTATATTTTTAGCTTGCAACTGACTAGTATAGTACCTTGTCTTTCTATAAAAGGTAGTATACTATCTTGTAAAAGAGATATTTTTGATAAAAAAAAATGTATACTTTGATTAGTTGATATAATTAAGGAATTTTGGAAGGATTATCCAAATTTTTTTGTGTCAATTGTTATATGTTTTTTTCTCAATTTCTAGTCTAAAGTCTTAAATTTGAATGGTTTATTTGATCTTAAGTTACATCTTTATGTTATGATCTTGGTGGGCGGATTCACTAATAGTCTAGGCTTTTGGTGTAGCGGTTCGTTACATTTGGTATCAGAGCAACCACCCGTGTTCGAGTCACGGAGCAGGTGGGTTACGCTGGCATTGTAGTGTTCATTCAGGGCTCATACACATAGTGGATCTCGTGTACGTGTGCAAAGCCCAGCCCAGAGTCTGGGCTGTCGAAAGTGTGGTGGGATGTTATGATCCTGGTGGGTGGACTCACTAACAGTCTGGGCTTTTGGTGTAGCGGTTCATTATACTTTAATTATAGGGTTGATAATTTTTGATTTTGCTAGATTAGTTGAATGATCTTGAATTTACTTCATTTTATTTACATTGCATCAGAATGTACAAATGTTATTTGAGTGTAGTAGCAAACCTTTAAAGTAAATTCAGTTTCGACTTGTATTTCTTCATATCATCCTTTGAGGTTTGCCTAGTGTGTAGTGAGATTTGAGCTTATTCTATTTTACACTATATACTATTTAAATGTATACTTAGTTGAAATTGAAACTTTGTCATAATGTTTGAGGTTAAGATCAATAATCACTTATTTTCTTTCTACCTTACCCTTTTCTTTTGCTTCTTTTTAACTAGATCACTTTAGTTTAGATTTCATTGCAAATATTCATTCAGATTAGTCTATAGTTTAAGATTTGATCATAATTCACTAGTATTAGCATAGATACTTACACTTTGTAAAGGTTTGGTCCATGCTAGCTCCCAACCATAAATTAATATAATTTTTTTGGAATGGTTAATCATTGCTCTACCTCTATTTCACCATAGGTAACATAAGCTGTCAAAACCTACTACTCATGCTCTGAATTCCTAGAGCTCTATATTGAGAAGTGTTGTTTGAACACTAAGGAGATTTGTGATACATTTAGAGGAATGAAAAATCACATCAAAAATAAGTTTATATACCTTTCTAAGCATCAAACTCTTCTTGACATTTGCATCAATCTCATTAAGCCACCTAGAACTAGCCACTCTAACTTTGTACTACATTTCCTTCACAAACCTTTCAAATAGGCTCATGAACTTATTTCTCCCCCTTAACCAAAGACCTCTAGTTGTAATTATAATTTTGAGCACACAAACATGCTTCTCCACTACAAGGAGTCTCTTAACAAGCATAGACAAAGACCTATACACCACAATGTCCTATCATGGTGTTAACCTAGGAGTTGCCCAAAACTCCTCATATTCCTTTTTCTCTTGTTCATATAATACTTATAGTTCCTCTTCTTCTTATTCTTTGGATTATGAGAAACAAATTCCTCATCCAATACAACATTCTCCTTTTCTTCTATGATTGGATTCATAATACATGGAGATAACATTGATTCATTACGTACCTTTTCATCTAAAGGATCCACCTTGAAATTTGGAACCTCATTACCAGGTGTAGATAATTTATTTTCTTTGAATGATACATGTTCAACAATAGCATTATATTCACTTAGATCCATACATACCTTAGGACTAGCTTCAACTAGTACCTTACTTTTCTCTTTGATTTTGATATCTTCATTCTGAACATGAACAGATAATGAGAGCCCTTGGCACTTTTCAAAATTTGAAGAATTCTCCACAATATAAAATATATTACTTGGAACTACAGTCTCATCATGACTCACATTTCTCACCTTTAGCTTCCATGTGTTAACATGTCTTCTTTCTTGGACTCTAGGAGCCTAATTAAACCTATTCTGACTTATAGACCTTTGCTTATATAACCTACCAATGTGACCTCTTTGTTCAAAATTATATAAAACCATAATTTTTGATGGAAACATATTTTTTCTTACCATGTTTGGATATAAACTTGAATATTTAATTTGTCTTGATAAACAAAACAACTTCCCCTTTTTAAAGAGGACTCACCTTATGTAATCTTATGTGGACAGTGGATTTATAAGTGTCGCACATTAATAGAGTTGAAGCACTTAATTTTGTTCACACCTTTTGACTAATGACCCCCATCATAGTCCCATGCGAATTCATTTATAAAAAGTCTCTTACACTCTCTATCCCTATAACCAAATTAATTACATGTATAACAATAACCATTAAATCTTTCATACCTCATGGCATATGGCTATCTGATCTAAATTTTATTTACTCTGCCAATACCTTCATTCCTTGTTTAATGATTTGTATTCAAAGTATGATTTTCCTAGTTCACATTAGTCTTCAACTTGTCTTGAGTTACATTCTTTTGTTCTTCATATCCAAGACTAGTTCTATCACTAGCATGCTTTTGACCACTCAAAATGTTATCTATATCACATGAGCTCTTTTAAAATCTCAAAAATAAATTTACCTTACTAGATGTCTTCTCTAACTCATATTTTGAAGAATAATTTTCATAAACATACCTTAAACATTATTATTCTTTGTCTCTAAGACTTTTATAAATATATTCCAACTTAGAATTAAGAAACATGACAATGCCTTCATGCTCCCTAGATTCTTCAACCAATCTTGCCTCAAATACAATGAATTTTTGCTCATAGTCTTTGAGCTTAGATTTCATATTCTTATTGATATTATTATCAATCTTTAATTATTCAAGATCATTCATCAATATAGTCTCATAGTCCACCTCATCTTCATCCTTATTTTAATCACTCCAATTAGACACCTTCTGATGTGAGAAACTTCCTTCCTCAACCATGAACAAAGATTCATCTTTAGTAGGACCATAATTTTCATGATCATATTTTGAGTCACTATCTTCACTCTCATCTGATGAGCTACAATCTTCTTTGGTGTAGAGACTTTTCCTGTTTTTGAAGGACTTCTTGTTTTTAAACTTTCTAAATCCTTTATTCATGTATGTATTCTTGTCATCATTTTAGCCTTCAACATGATCTTCATTATCTTTCTTCTCATGTTTATGAGGGAAATTATGATACAAATTTCCTATATCTCCATAATTGAAATATTTTAAGGGTAGTTTACCCTTATACTTCCCTAATCCTATGTTTAATTTCCTTGTAATCAAAGTAATTAGTTCATCCTCATCAATGTCAAATACATCATCTTCTTTGGATTTCTTACTTTGGAACTTCTTTTTAGGCTTCATAAGTTGCATTATTCTTTTGTGGTATATAATAATTTATTATCATCTCATATGTAGTAAGGGTGTCATGCAATTGATTTGTCTTCAACTGAGTAAGATCATGACTCTCTTCTATAGCAGATAATTTTTGATAAAACCGGAGAGATAGATACCTTAATACATTTTTGACTATAGTTGAATATTCAAGATTATCTCCAAGACCTCTGATGATGTTCATAGTCTCAAAAACTCTCTATAGAAAAGATGCGATAAAATATTCTTCCTTCATCTTGAGACTTTTAAATTGCCTTCTATGAGTCTATGACTTAACAAGCTTGACCTTTGAATCTCCTTAAAAATGATCTTAATTTTATTCCATATCTCTTTAGTAGATGAATAATATATTACCTTGGTGTATTTAGTATCTGAAAGAACATAACTGATAACATTCATTACCTTGGAATTGTTCTCAAATAACTTATTATCTGCAAAACTAGATAGAGGAGTAATATGAGCAACATAACCTTCTAGAATAGATTACCATACATAAAACCCTAGTGAAATAATATATTCCCTCATCCTTTCACTCTAAAAATCATAATTGGATCCATTGACCACTAGTTCTTGCTTAGTAGAGAAACCTTCTTGATGACTACCCATATTATATCTTAGATCACCTTCAAGCTATTAAGCCTTTACCAAGAGACATGATTTGATACCAATTGTTATAGGTATAATAACTAAGAGGGGGGGTTGAATAAGTGATCCTAGATATTACAACTTCAATTCCAATCCTTTTAAAAATATTAATCAATAAATACATACACTTATGTGACACACACAACATTCATAGTAATGATAAAGAGAGACAACACAAAATCAATCACATAACAAATAACATACATGATAAACCCTATTGGGAGAGAAAACCAAATAAAAAATTAAATTAGAATAATATCCTATAATAACAAGATCTAATTTATACCATCTACAACTAATCAAGGAACTAAAATACCTATTTTGTGATACTACAATCTCACAAGGTGCTACAACACTTGTCTAGCTGAGCTGCAACAATAGCTAGACTTTTAGAAAGATTCACCTTACAAAGAGGTTTTAACCACCTTAGATTATAATTTTATAAAACAAAACCTATGAACACATCCACCTATGAACTGATGTCTTCAACACCTAATGATGGACTTTTGATTATCACTCTTCACCTTTGCTCATACTCAAACAACAAGAGCATTATTCTGCCAATAGGATTATGACCTATAGGTCATAAAAATAGTCCTAAATCTATTATAATATTCAACTCAACAAAATTTCACTCTAACCTACCTTATCTCCACAACACACACACAAAATCATACCTCAAATCTCTCTTTCATCCATTATCTTTGGTTCCACTATTTATAGAGCAATCTTGAACTCAAAACCTAAATTAGCCATTAGGATTACATTAGATATTAAGGAATATATTACATGAATAAAAAACTTAATACAATCTTCATAGGTCATCCACAACAACTATGGGTCAACCTTAAGTAGATACACCTTTCAATAAGGCCTTTATAACTCTTATAGGTCTCATGGAGACCTATTCACCCATTTAGCACATCATCAAACAAAATAAGAATATAGGACCAATTTAAAATACATGGGTCCACTAATTATGTCCCATTTGACATCCTTAAATAATCTTTGTCAACATTACAATCTTTTGTGAAAGCTCAATCAACATTTTGTGCACATAGTCACTATGAATGAACACACAATCACCATCTAAACCTTTGTTCATACTTCATATGATTGATAAATCCTTAATAATTCAAATAAAGCATCCTAATGGAGTATAAAACACTCCCCAATATCCAATTCACTAAGAGATATCAAAACATCATCAACACAAGCTTGAATATCCTTCTCGAGTCACTTGTAAAAAAAATAAAAAATCAACTTTGAACCACAATATATTTGACTATACACACTTCCAAATATTTAAATTAGGTTCATTAGATGTTCCATGGAGTCTTAATAATCTTTTATTTTTACAATATGAGAAAATTATGCATGGATTGAAAGATATGGTTCAAAAACCATAGACTGGTTTTTCCTTTGCAAATTCAATTATTCAAATACAAATGGTCATAGTTAACCTTTAAACACAATGATCCCATATAATTTTATTTGATTATTATATCAATTACACACCATTTATATTGTCAAAAATTTAACACATAGGTTTCAATTCTTAAATGTTAAACCTCAGTCACTTTGACCTCATCTCATGCAATCTTGAAATGTTGACTCATCATGCATCATTGATATCCTGTACGTAGCTTGGTATTTAACAATGATAAATATATATAATTTTGACATATTTAATTTAATACTCACTATTGATCTCTATCTATATGATCTCCCACTCACTATTAATCCTTAGAAGAATCTTGGTGTTTATCTCTGCTCAATGTTAAACATCATGCACCTGTACTCATCTCATTACTTCCTGACATCTTGGAGAAAATGAAATCCATCGATATTGCTCAAAATTTAACTTTTTTAGAAATTACTAAGTATGGGAGCCATTAAAATATGTATGGAAGGGCAACTTTTCATGGTTATAACATTTGCCTTGATCAATCTCATGTCCCAAAAATTACACCATATGTTCTCTTTTTAAAGAGGAATCCAACCATGATCAAACTTCTCTTGAAACCTTCATGAATGTGAGATATAAAAAAATTAATATTCCTTCTCAAAATATTCTATAATAGACCTAAATATGTCAAAAACCTATATGGGAGGAAAAATTTGAACAAGCATATCTTCTAACCTGCTTCATTGCATGATCTAAATTTTAGTGTAAATCAACTAAGATCAAAACTAAATAAACCCATATGATTAGTTTCTCTTGAAATATTAACATGTGGGATATATAACATCATAAAAATTCCTACTTATCTTTTCTTATCACATGCAAATATTTCTAAGTATAGAAAAACATAATCAAACTGCTTGGGAACCTAACTTTGCATATGCATCTCTTTTGATGCACTTCATTACATGGTATAAAATTTATTGTAAATGAATTGGGCACAAAAAATTAAAAAAATAATATGATCATTTTATCCTAACACCTCCACATGTGTGAATTATGACCTTATCAACATGCTTACTCAACTCTTTTTAGCCATATGCAAATTTGGCTATGTATGGGAAAAGAATGAATTCTAATTGAGTAGCCAACTTTGCATCCCCATATCTTCAACCACACTTAATTTTATGAATTTAGATATAGAGCATAAAAATTAGGGATTAATGTGATCAAAACAATATGACCAACACCCCTTAATGCATTCCTAAGTGGCAATGGTGGACTCATCAAGCTAACTACTTAGATTTTTAACCATTGGACCCAAAGTGTCTAGATGAAAAATATGATCAACCAAATGAAATCCACTTATACACACAAGAAATCAAAGCATATGAAACATATTAAAGACATATTTACACATCCTAAATACTCCATACTCATCCTTGAACATCTCTAATCATGCCAAAGTGTAAGATCAAACAATCATACTTAAATCATAATATGATAATCACATTGTACACTTTGTCATTATCACATAGACTATCAAGGTTATTCATCTACTCACCAGGACACCTCTATGACATCATCATGACAAATCTCCAACACTTAATCACACACAATGTTGATAATTATGGTTTTGACATAATTTTTGTTGTGGTGGGGCCAAAGACTTCTGCACATTATCTTGATAGGACTGTAATATTATTTTTTAGTTTAGACATAAGATATGATATAATTTGATTATGTTTTAGATTTTAAGTTGTAAAAATATCATCTTAAATAATTATTTAATCAAGAAATGGAGAACTATTATGCTTAATTATTGGTGCCTTGAAGAAGTTTTCACTAATTAAGTTGTATTGATTATCCCATAGCACCTCCACTAAAGTTTCACTAAGGAATGTTGACTTTAGAATTTGATTATATTTTATCACCAAAATCAAGGTTTAGATAAAATATTTTTAGTTTAGAATTTGATTATCCCATAGAGCCACTAGAAAGGTTTCAGTAGGGGATTGTTCTTATTTTATATGAATGTGGTCTTGATCCCCCTGATATTTTGCACCCAATATTTGCAATGGATGTAGTTCAAAAAAGTGTGATTTTATCAATCCTAATCAATGCTTATGAGAGGTGTAATGATAATATAATATCTATGTTGGGTGGTTTTAATGGCATGTGAAATGGTAATGTAATGGGAAGAGGTAGTATAATCCTCATAGAATATACTAGGAAAACTTGTGTCGATGTTGAAGTAATCATCCTAAAAAACCATAGAAGGATAAAAAATATATTCAAATTAATCTAAAATAGATATATACCCAATGATATAACATCCCCCAAGGTAATTTTATTTTGAAGTTGGTTTTGACTCAGAAGACTCTAAACTCAATGTTGAGATTGACGTTGATTCTACTTCTACTACTAAATCTGATATTGGTTCAATAATAGAACCCAATTGTAAATCTGATTCTTTATTTGGTGTTACATAAAATATGTTATGTTGAACTCTTGGTATTAGACAAGTAATGGCTTATGATGACATAATGGGATCTTTAGAAATAGATTCATCTAAGATAGACTCCAAAGTGGTTGGTCCATCAAAGTGAGGATCCCTAAAAATATGACAATGGTTGAGATGATGATTTGACCAAAGCTGATTATAATAATTAGGGGGTGAATAAAAAAATAATAGCTTATCAAAGTGAGACTCCTCAACCAAAGTAAAATGTTCAAAAAGCAACTCCATAAAGACTGTCTTGTCAAAGTGAGGCTCTTTTAAAATAGGGCAATGTTCAAAGCATGATTCATCATAGTTAACTTTTCATAAATATGTGTTTCAACAAAAACATCATGGATGGGTTTTTTTCTTGGCCTTGTTTGACACTTGGTTGAAAAATATCAATTTTGAGCACATTTTGGTCCTTAATAGATTGCTATTAGAGAGGTAATTATTGGATATATTATGGATCAAAGACCATATTAGATTTTTTAAAGTGGGGGATAGTCAGAAATGGATGAGTAATTGCTTATGGTTCAATACTAGGATTATTTAATATTAAATTATAAAATAAGGGATCAATAAAGATTGGCTCATAACTTTAACACACCTAGCCAATATTGTTTAACCTTGTTTTAATAATGACATATCATATTTGGAAGGTCCTAAAATGGTAATCCTTAGGCATGCTAAAGTTTGGTTGTTAACACAAGCCAATGGAAGATGGAATAGAATGGTAACCTTTAGGCACTATGGAGCTTGATTGCTAATGCAGACCAAAGGAGGAGGGCCTCTAATGGTAGCCTTTGGGCATGATGAAGCATGGCTACTAATGTAAGCCAAAGGATGAAGGAATAGAATGGTAACCTTTGAGCATGGTAAAACATGGTTTCTAGTACAAGCCAAAGGAGGAGGACATGGTCATCATATGATAATTGAAATTTATTGGTTTGGTAATTAAAAATTATCCCCAAAGAGGGAGATAGTAGTCCATAAAATATGACCCCCAAAAAGGGAGGTATTGGTCTACAAAAGATGCCCCCTTAAAGGGCAATATTGGTCCAATAAAATGGAATGTGATACATGGGTTCAAAATAAATCCCTAATTCAACATTGAAAATGTCTAGTAATAGGTTTGTGGGTCCAACTCGAACCCTAGTTAGATTTATTCAACTCATGATTGGTATGTGGGTTCAAAAAATAACCCTAATTAGAAATGGAATGGTATGATGTGGTTAAAATGAACCCGATTGAAACATAATGGTCCAACATATTGTTGAAAATAAACATGACTTGGATTGACTTGGATAATAATAAGTACGTGGTTTCAAAAATGAAACCCTAATTCAACACTAAAACTAAAACTTGACATAAATAATTGATCTCAAACTAGATTTGAGTTCAAATGGACCTAATTTTAATGGTTTTTAATTATAAAACACAATGGTACTATGCAAATAACATAATGGTATACTAGTCTACATAACACTAATATGAGGTAAATATTGCTCAAAAATTGGGTAGAGTAATGACTCATCTTGTAAGTGTGCAATGGACTACATGTTTGAACTTGATTTTTGGGTTTTGACTTGGTTCAAATGAAAAAGTGATTTTAGACTTGAGTATGAACAAGATGACATTTAAACACAAGCAAGTAATAGAGTAGTATAAATATATAAGTCAATAATTTAATCCCAAGTGAAGGCAAGACACAAGAGGTTTACAAAATGTATTTATACTAAATAGGCAAAACAAATAAGAAGTATCTAAATATGCATTCCTACACTAAAACTAACAAGGTTGCTTTGTACCATTGGATTTTGTCAATATACTCCTTGAGATGAATTAAGTTGTTAATCTAAAAATTAAAGGTGCATGAAAAGTAGTGTTGTTTTTAGCCCATATTCTCTCAATAAATTGTAAGGTGACATGGAGCTTTGGGATACATACCTTGCACTAATGGTACTATGCATCAAATGGGGTTTGTCTAAAAACTATAAGTTTTAATCAATTAATATGGTCTCATATGTATGTTTAACACTAGGGCACAACATGTCATTTGGATCCAAGATAATTACCTTATTGTAAAAAGGTATTTTTCTTTTAATAACCATTACATACATAAAATGTATCAATGTAGTGCAATGTCTAGATTACTCCATTGTTCTAATGGTAATAGTCTGTAACAGAGTTATTTTAACCATTAAAATTAATATCTCAATGATTCACCATCTTAATTTGTATACCCCACCATGGAGTGAGGTTGAAACTATTTCTAGATATGAATTCATAGGTCAACACTTCCATAAAAAAATCATAAGGAGGTGATGAACTCCTATCCACAAGATAAGATGCAAAAAAATAATATATGAGGACTTTAAAGGTCACTTTGGGATCACCCAAGTAACTCAGATCTTGGGGAGTACCTGTACAACATTCCTTATATAATTTTAATAGGTGAAAAAGCAATGAATGAAGCAATTTTGGTCACCTAAGTTCCTTAAAGGGGACATGAGGAGAGCATATGTGATAAGTCCAGTTTGCAAAAAAACACACAACAAATAATTATGATAAACAAGAAATATCTTAAGAGCATTTGGTCTAGGATTTGTGTTAATTTTAAAGTACTAAGTGAAATGTGAATTGAAATTTATCCCCTTGACTTTGTTTTCATTTGTAAAAATAAACACTATTTATCTAGAAAAACCTACAAACAACAAGTTAGGATTTTCAACTATGGTATTTGGCAAGTGAAACCTATGACAAACAAATTAGATTAGCAAATAAATTAAGATGATTATATATTCTATTTTATGAAAAATACATGGATTTTGAAGGAAAAATAACTTCATAATCTAAAAATTCATGATGAAACACATTAGCTTTAAAAACAATCATAAAAAATAGAGTTTGAATGACCCTAAACAAGGCTCTAAAATTTGGTCACTTCACAACCTAGTGACCTCACCGATATATAGGGAAAATTTGCCATTTAATAGGTTGAATTCATTATTTGACATAGTGAATTATAAATTTTAATTACAACCTATCTATTTTTATTTTGACTTCATTGTTTAGCATATAAGTTACAACTAATGCAAATTTATTGGTTTGATCACAATATCATTTTTTTTGAGAGTGACTTCGTCATCATCATCATCATAAAATTATTATTTTCCTAAAAACATGGTAGCACCTACTAATTTCCATTTTATAAAACAAATATGAAACATGAAGTAGAAAAAATCACATAATATGAAAATTTAAGAGGAGGCGTATGATTTTAAAAAATAAATCATCGAAAATGGTGTCTAGGTGACCCCAAACAAGCCATTGGAAATTGGTCAATTTGTAGCCTAATGACCCTACTATTTTCACTGTAATTTCACCGATGTTTCATGAGACCTTGTTGTTTTTACTAGAAGATATAAAACATGAAAATTAGAAGACAAAATCAAAACAACATCAAAATATGGTTTAAATGTGCAATTAGAAGGATAAAATGGCCCCTAAAGGGAATTGTAAGATGTGTGGTCCTACTAGGTGTGCCAAAATGTAGAATAGGATTACAAAGCAAGTTAGTTCATGGCTTAATAAAGAAAACCCATAATAAGCATAGAGAATATAACATTTTAATATTAATTTCTCAATCGATGGTGTTAGTGAAATAAAAAAACTAAGAAAGAATGACAAAAAATACCTTCTCATAGTGGCTTTCCTTCAAAAATGGTCAATAAACATGCTTATGTTCAGATTTGGTGTTCCAAGTGTTTGTAAATGTAGTTTAGTATGCACCTTTATCATATCTTAGTTTAGTAATGGATTTGGTTCTTTGATTTTGTCAATTTTTAGAACTGAATTAAGCTTCTCTAGTAGTATTTATACATAATAACATTGCACAACTAAAGCTTGTTTAAAGTTATTTATGCATGATAACATTACACAGTTCAACCTTAAAAGTTATGTCCATGGCTCAATTATTTATAGATTTTACAAAAATTATGGAATTGATTTGTGATCATACATCTTGAGATCAAGATGTATGGCCTTAAATCAATTCAATTTTGGAGGATCAAGACATTAAATGTTACAATTAATAACCATGGTTTGTAAATCTAGATATTTGTTTGATATTTTCAATTTGAGTGTGTAAAAACTTTTAAGGTGATGTCATGAATTATTCACTATTTCAAATATTTGTTGTGATGCCATCAATATGGATTTTATGAATTTATAAAAATATAAATTCACTAATTAGCAATGGATATTTTTATTATGCATTTAAATGGGTTTAACCAATTAATCCCCTTTGATCAGGTTAATTTCCATTTCTAGAATTTGGACAAGGTTGTCTTATACAAGTGGTCAATAAATGTTAGTTGCTAGGTCAAAATGATACTAGAGAAGAATTAGAAAGAGATGATTACATATAGGATAATGCTCTATTTACGAACATAATGACATGAATCAGGAATTGTACATGATGTGTGCAGACAAATCAAAGTGTTTCAATGGTTTCTAATCTTAATTTGCATTATTTGAAAAAAAATGTTATAACAACCATTTAGACATGAAAGTGGTAAAAGTGAGGTGTCTACACTAGATTCTACATTAGTCTTCGAGGAAGGTCTAGGGTATATTATAGTGAAAGGACCTAAATGGCATGGTGTAAAACTTATAGATAACTATAGTGGTTTCAGAAATATTTTTGAAAAGTGGAGATTTTAAAATGAACTTAGAAGTAGTTTCTTTGAAAAGAGATGATTTTGAGGAATGGATGTTATCTCTAAAAATATATTGAAGAAACATAACTTGTAACTATACAATATGTAAATTTATCCACTTTTTACATGTATCTTTGGGTTGTAATGTTCAAGTAGCCTATTGTATACTATAATTCTCTACATGTTTTATTATTTTTATGATATGTAGGCATCAAACAATGGTTATTTTGGATTTCTATAAACACAAGAAATTTACTCTTGATTTGAAATCAAAGGGATTTAATATTTTCCCATAGGATCTCTAATATGACATATTGACCTTGTAAATCCTCTCCTCTATACTCATATAAGAAATCAATTATAGAATTAAGTTTGTTTAAGATTCATCGGCATTCAAATATCCAATTTTTAGAAGACAAAGTGATTTAGAAAAGTATATTTGAAGTGAAAATCCACTAAGATTTTGAGAGTGAGAGAGAATAAATTATAATCATGGAGTAGCAAATATTAAAAATAGGTTTACTTAGGCATGAGAGAGTGATAAGATATAATGCTAACTCACATAGTATTGCACCCATGACCTTAAACCATTAATATCCTTTAGATCTTATGATTGGTCAATGTGTTCTTATTCCTTTTTACTTAGTGAAATCATTCCAAATCTTTTCTAGTTTTTATATAAGATAAAAGCGTCAATAGTCCTAGTTCTGACTTATCACTTCTTATTAGTTGATAAAACAAAATGGTTCTCATGGATACTTATTTTATATTTACTCTTTCAAGGTCAAAAATAGGTTTCTTGACTATATTTATGCTCATTTCACTATCTTTCAATGTTAAGAATAATTGGGTTATGTCATGTCCCCTTTTTAGAGGACATTGACAGACTTCATGATTAGCCTATTATGCGACCTTCATAGGCTAATAGGATGGATAGAGGGTCATAATGGAGATTGGCTTAACTTCAATTTGTAGAATGGTTTCAGGGGGCATTCATTCGGGGTCTTTTAGACATGTTTGCTTGATGCTCCTATTATTTAGGGATATTTGACATGCAGCAGAGCACCCTTATTTTGGTATGGTCATGTGCAAAATCACTCCCTAATTCACCAGATTTGATCGGTTTGAGGATCTGATGTATATTGAGGGAGATATTAATATTTGATTGATTTAATCAAATATTAATTATTTGGTCTAATTTTAAATTAGAAACCCTAATGCTAATTTAAGAAACCCTAATTAGGGCAAGCATATCTTTTGAGGGTATAAGGGTTTCACATGGAGGCCATTATTGATTATGTATGAATTAATTATTGAATTGAAGATAAATTTTGTTAAGGGTTTTCCCTGAGAAGACTGAGCCAAGGCTCCAGGATTCCATTTGCAGTGGAGAACGTCAACTCTTCATTGTGTGTGATTTAGAGGCTATGAAATATCAGCTGATCTATTGCCAAATTGAGAGATAGCTTCACCCAAAAGTTATCACAGAGGTTTCATGTTTGAGAGATAGCTTCACCCAGAAGTTATCATAGTATTACAGGTATTTGAGAGATAACTTCACACAGAAGTTTATCACAGAGCTTTCCAGGTATTTCTTGATTTAGTTTATGTTTTGTTTCAATAAATTATACAGAGAGAGATCTGTTGTATTAGATACCATAGATTTCCAGATCAGGGATCAAACAGATAGGTTGTGCTAAATTGGCGGCCGTACAAAGTCTGTACAGGTCCGTACAGATCCACGCAGATACTGACATCGCCAGACAGAGATCCCCAGTGACCGACATCGGCCGTCTGAGAACCGATGTCGGCAGATAAGGACCTACAGAGACCAACATTGGTAGTATATCGACTGACACCGGTGACTGTGTGTTCGACATAGCAGGCCGAGACTTCCAAATTCATATTTGTTTCTAGATTTGCACAAGATCACGGTTTTAAAATAGTATTGTAATATTCTTTGAGGTGCATGACAGAGATCTATTGTAATAGTCTGAGCAAATAAATAAGAGATTATATTATGGTAATTTGTTAATTTGAATTGATATTCTGCAAGTTTGTATCTAGATCAGAGCTTTTATTGTAGAAAAAGAGCCCCTAAGTAAGGGACATCACAAGTTATAAAAGATGTATTCTTGGACTCAAATAATGTATATCTTTACAGTATTAGCAAGTTTATGATCTTAAGAAAATTATAATTTTTAACCCATTTACGGTTGACTCAATCCTTATTTAGTCCAATTTTATTTAGAAGACTTCATAAGTTTCTAAACAGTTCATGCTTTTAACTATTTAAAAATCATTTGTAACTATAAATCATACTAGTAGTCTAACAACTCCAATTTTGAGTCCCTCGTTAATATCATTTTTTTAACTCATGTATGTGTTTAATTTTTTATGAATTTAAGAGTAATTTTCCTCATCATAATTATCCATATCCTTATTTAGAATAAATTATAATCATGGAGTAGCAAATATTAAAAATAGGTTTACTTAGGCATGAGAGAGTGATAAGATATAATACTAACTCACATATTATTGCACCCATGACCTTAAACCTTAATATCCTTTAGAGCTTATGATTGGTCAATGTGTTCTTATTCCTTTTTACTTTGTGAAATCATTCCAAATCTTTGCTACTTTTTATATAAGATAAAAGCGTCAATAGTCCTAGTTCTAATTTATCACTTATTAGTTGATAAAACAAAATGGTTCTCATGGATACTTATATTATATTTACACTTTCAAGGTTAAAAATAGGTTTCTTGACTATATTTATGCTCATTTCACTATCTTTAAATGTTAATAATAATTGGGTTATAAAAGATGTATTCTTGTACTTGAATAATGTATATCTTTGTAGTATTAGCAAGTTTATGATCTTAAGAAAATTATAATTTTTAACCCATTTAAGGTTGACTCAATCCTCATTTAGTCCAATTTTATTTAGGAGACTTTGTAAGTTTATAAACAGTTCATGCTTTTAACTATTTAAAAATTATTTGTAACTATAAATCATACTAGTAGTCTAACAACTCCAATTTTGAGTCCCTTGTTAATATCATTTTTTTAACTCACGTATGTGTTTAATGTTTTATGAATTTAAGAGTAATTTTCCTCATCATAATTATCCATATCCTTATTTAGAATAATTATAATCATGGAGTAGAAAATATTAAAAATAGGTTTACTTAGGCATGAGAGAGTGATAAGATATAACACTAACTCACATAGTATTGCACCCATGACCTTAAACCTTAATATCATTTAGAGCTTATGATTGGTTAATGTGTTCTTATTACTTTTTACTTAGTGAAATAATTCCAAATCTTTGCTGATTTTTATATAAGATAAAAGCGTCAATAGTCCTAGTTCTGACTTATCACTTCTTATTAGTTGATAAAACAAAATGGTTCTCATGGATACTTATATTATATTTACACTTTCAAGGTAAAAAATAGGTTTCTTGACTATATTTATGCTCATTTAACTATCTTTCAATGTTAAGAATAATTGGGTTATAAAAGATGTATTCTTGGACTCGAATAATGTATATCTTTGCAGTATTAGCAAGTTTATGATCTTAAGAAAATTATAATTGTTAACCCATTTAAGGTTGAATCAATCCTTATTTAGTACAATTTTATTTAGGAGACTTCTTAAGTTTCTAAACAGTTCATGCTTTTAACTATTTAAAAATCATTTGTAACTATAAATCATACTAGTAGTCTAACAACTCCAATTTTGAGTCCCTAGTTAATATCATTTTTTAAAATCATGTATGTGTTTAATGTTTTATGAATTTAAGAGTAATTTTCCTCATCATAATTATCCATATCCTTATTTAGAATAAATTATAATCATGGAGTAGCAAATATTAAAAATAGGTTTACTTAGGCATGAGAGAGTGATAAGATATAACGCTAACTCACATAGTATTACACCCATGACCTTAAACCATTAATATCCTTTAGAGCTTATGATTGTTCAATGTGTTCTTATTCCTTTTTACTTAGTGAAATCATTCCAAATCTTTGCTAGTTTTTATATAAGATAAAAGCGTCAATAGTCCTATTTTTGATTTATCACTTCTTATTAGTTGATAAAACAAAATGGTTCTCATGGATACTTATTTTATATTTACTTTTTCAAGGTAAAAAATAGGTTTCTTGACTATATTTATGCTCATTTCACTATCTTTCAATGTTAAGAATAATTGGGTTATAAAAGATGTATTCTTGGACTCGAATAATGTATATCTTTGCAGTATTAACAAGTTTATGATCTTAAGAAAATTATAATTTTTAACCCATTTAAGGTTGACTCAATCCTTATTTAGTCCAATTTTATTTAGAATACTTCATAAGTTTCTAAACAATTCATGTTTTTAACTATTTAAAAATCATTTGTAACTATAAATCATACTAGTAGTCTAACAACTCCAATTTTGAGTCCCTCGTTAATATCATTTTTTTAACTCATGTATGTGTTTAATGTTTTATGAATTTAAGATTAATTTTTCTCATCATTATTATCCATATACTATGTTGACCCCTTTGATTGCATTTTTTTTTGTTAATTTTTTATAAATGTTTTTCTCCAAAAATTATAACTAATTCATTTTTATTTTTATGCAAAAAAACACAAATGGAAGATTTATTTAGCATAACTGATCTTGAAATAGAGAAATTGAAAGCAATATTGAGATACCTTGACATTCAAACTTATTACATAATTATTTATGAAAATATTTTAATCGACTTGAAAATGATTTAGGCAATACTAAAAACATATAACCCTTTCAATCTAGAAAATCTTGATAAATTCTAGAAAAAAATTAAAAGGCCATGTTTTAGGAACAGTGGGATTCAAATAAGTAGGGAATATTTTATCAAAACATATAATTAAAAATTAATGTTGTCCTGATTACAATGGATAATCTAGGGTACTTGGGTACATAATATCCAAATGTAAGTGTAATCATATTTCACCCTTGATATACCCTAATTTGTCACTACACATAGACAATATCCAAATAATGACCAAATTCCTTTATATTTAGCTCAGTAGTGATACACTAAGGTTCACTTAAGCCTTAGTGTAAATTATTGCGATGTCCCTACATATAGTTGTTAAGGGAAGGGAAAAGTGAAATATAGATATGCTAATCAACGTGAATGATTACCTCTACCCCCTAACACCCATGAACTTATAAGAGGTAGATATCAAATTTTTAACCTAGTTTTGACCATGTAGCAGAAACCTTGATTACCATAGGGTAAGCAAAAGAAATATAAGGTGTGGAAAACATTACTTGCCACACAAGAAATTTCACATGATCATGTGGGTGTTTTTTTATGTAGATAACCAAATATGAGCATAAAATAAGAAGAGGAGGCTTATGTGAGGGCACATATAGTGTCACCTAATGACATTGATTACATTGGTGATATGTAAAAGATATGTGGGGTTTCTCTAATTCTTTCCAATGATTTATTTTGTGCTTATTATGTCATAGGATATATCATGGCATCCCTATTTATTCTCTTACCATATATGTGGAGGACACTATCCATAATATTGATAGCAGATTTGAGACATTAGACTTAGTGTTTGATGGTGCGATCATTACACATCTTGAGACTCATGGTGCACATGATCAGGATACAAGACCATTTTTAGCATTATTTTCTCTTGAGTAGAGTTTGAGAGCCCTTGAGCATGGTTTTAATCAACATGCAAGTGGTGGTGATGTTTTCCAATCTTTTGTTGTATCTATGTATGTAATATATTTGTGAATTTTAAATTACACATTTAATTTTGTTGTATAAAATTTCATATATTATATATCAAAAAATAATTGGACTACATTTTTACATGTACCTTTAGCTTGCTACCTCCTTCTCTCGTGTTCAAATACACACTAGGCTATTATCTCTACCATTTCTCATGCATGAAACATAGAGTCAATGATAATCTCAATGTCTCCAACACCCCGATGGATACACTACATTGATTATGCATGACGGGACTAATTTATCATTAAGGTATCCTTGATGTGACTTTAGTTTTCATGAGGTTAATGTGGATATGAGAGAGAGAGTTTCTACTGGTCACTATATTGAGCTTAACATTCTTCACACCATTAAGGGTAAGATTGTGCATGTTTTTGAGCTTACTATTCAAGGATTAGATGAGGCACATATTTAGAATGATATTCATATGGCTCATTAAAGGTATAGAAAAGTCAAATAAATTTAACTTACATTATTACTTGGTATAAATAAAAAAAATTAATATGATATATATTCTAATTTATATTTTTTGTATACATAGATCTACTGTGCACAATTTAACACAAAGTGTGTGTCGTACTTGTAGGTGTCTTAATTTAGAGGAGGCATGTACACAAGTGAAATTTTGTGATATATATTTAATGATTAATCAAGAACTAATTTTAATATTTGTATAGATACAAGCATTGAATAATTAAGAAGTTAATAATTTAGGAAGTTTTAATTAAGTTATTTTTTCCTTTGAATGCATGATCAACCACATGATAATAGTGAGGGATTAGAGACTTGAGCTAGACAATGATGATGATTTTAGTCATTTATTTGTAATTATATATTCATGTATACATTTTTTTCCACACCTATATACATCTACACTTTTATAGTCATGATTATACCTTTATATATCCACATGTTCCTGAAAAACTTAGTTACATATGATTGTTTATATGTAATTTTTTTGGATTATTGTTGAAATTAGTAACATGCTTTGTGGTGGTACACAAAAATTAGGGACTTATGGAACATATCAAATATAAATAAATATTAATTATTCACCTAGATCTCTGATTGACCCATTTCATTTATGTGCTTATATTTTTTGAATATTCATGACCCATTTCACCTCTTCAAGCCCAACTATTGAGTTTCATTTACTGATTTTAACTTACAAAAGGTTTAGATGGCAAAGAGTTTACAAAATGGAAGTGGGTGTTTAGATCATAACATCTAATATTTTTTGATTTTATCAAATTTCATTTTTTGATTTTACCTTTAACATGATTTTATATTTTGATTGACATAAATGCTCTTATAGTGGTCTCAAGAGATAGTCTACATAATTTTTTAATTAGATAGAATTTATTTTACGTTGATATATATCTTTGTCCTTTAGCAATCAATCTCAATCTCCTCCCTTCAAGCAATTGTCAAAAGTGCTTAGGAACAAACTTGTGAATGAGTGGAATTTTAAACCTTTTTTATATTCATAGCAGATTTTGGGTAAAATGTGCCATGTAAATGAGTGATGAATATTTGAATGCAATTCATGGAAGATATAGAGTTCTTTAGGGCTTCTTATGACCCATTACTACATGGAATGTGTGTAAACAACACAACATCAATCTATGTATGTAGTAATTTTTTCTATAAAAATGGGAAAATGATCCATGTTTATGACTTTGGACTAATTTTGAGATTTTTTGGTTAGGGATTTACTTAGTTTTAGTTGATAAGTGAAAGTGTTTTAGATTTGTATTTAAGTAATTCATAAATGCATTTAAAATATGTATTCTAATTAAAGTCAATAATATTTGAAACTAATAAATAGCTTGATGCCACATAAAAAAAATTAGGATATTTTATATTTAAAAAATATATATTTTATTATGATTTTTATCCCCATTAAAAATCATACCATATATTTTGTTACACTTTGGTTTATTTGTGAAGATGCTACTTCTTTGCATGTATTTAATATTTATGTCATAAAATAACATTTGAAGAGTGATGCCTTTCAAGATGTATGTAGTTCACTTTAATAAATTTTTAGAACATTTAAAAATTAAGTTTTATATTTTATTGATATTATAATAAAATATTGTGTCAACATTCTTACTCAATACTTGCTTGCACTATGCAATAGTATGTATATTACTACATAACTTCAATAATGACTATGTACCATGTGATATTAAAAAACAATCATTTTAAATTATTTGATTTCATTAAAAAATATCTTCAACAGATTAATTTCAATTAAAATGTAACATTACAAAAAAAAACCATGAAAAATTATAGAAGACTTATTGGTTCAACTCACTCCTTAATATAGTGAATATTGATCTATAACTTAAATAACAACCATGTATCATGTGTTATTAAAAAAAAAAATCATTTTAAATTACTTTATTTCATTCAAAAATATCATAAACATGGGAATTTAAATTGAAACTTAACATTTTAAAAATTAAAAACTAATTTAGCTATGAATAATTATAGAAGACTCATTGGTTCAACTTGTGATGCAAAAAAAGAGGTTAAACTTTCAAAGACCATAAATTTTGATTCATAGCTTTGTTTGAGCCCATATTCAAATCAAATGACCATATAGAAAACATTAAATGCAACCATAACCCACCCTTATACTTATGAAACATTTTTGATATTTTTTAGAGGGCATACATAACCATTTGAGGATCCCAAATTATAGTTTAATATTATTTTTGGTATTATTCTAGATTTAGAATTTGTCTATATTTGTAACCAGAATTGAAATTCAATTGATATTCATCTAATAGGTTAATTTTGGTATTTAATTTATTTTTGGATATTTTTAGACCCATGCACACTTGCAAAACTTACTAAAAATAATAGCTACTAAAAATAACAAAGCAATACTTACCATTTTTAGGGTTCTAAAATTTTATATATCAACTCCAATTTTGAGTTGAGGATTCTTTATGCATGGTTTGTAGTTATTTTAGTCATTTAATATGAATTAGTATTGGTTATTATTTATATTCTTAGCCTATTAGATTTTTATTTATTTTGATAGTAATTCGGTTCATTATTTTGTATCAGATCAAGCTTAAATCATGGTAAATTTTAATGATGAATATTCATTAATTCATGAATATTATAGTTTGGGAAATTTGAATTTGGTGATTTTTTCGGTGCAACATATGACCCATTCTCCTAAAATTCTATGATGTCATATATTTAGAGGTTGACTCACCAATGATTTAAAATAATAATGGGGTTATCCATGTAATTAGACATATATATAGTACACATCTTCCTAAAGGTCCTGAAACTTACCATCAAAGTATATTTCTTTAGTGGATTGTGAAGATCTCAAGACTTGAGGCTGAATTCCACTACTTGACTACTTTTAGTAGCAACTAAACCATACATAAAGAATACACCACTTGATAGCAATATGATGCCTAACAGCATTATGTTTCATAATTCAAATTAGATTCTTGATGACACTATATCACACAATAGCAACAAGGCTTCTAGTAAGACTATGGTTCATAATGGAAAACAATCACCTAATAACAATGTGTCATATGGGGGCAACATGACACCCAGTGGTAATGTACTGCATGATAGCAACATGATGCATGGAAGCAATGTGTTGTGTGATAAAAACTTATCATCTGATATCCATATGCCATACAATAGAAATATGGATTCCAACAATGGTCTATCATGTGATTATAAATTGACATCTCATAACATTGTGTTGTGCAACAACATCTTTCCACCCATCATCACTATACTGCATGACTATATCTTGATGCCTGGCAATGAATGGGAAGTTGACAACATTATACCACTAGACAACAAAGGTATGATGTTAGGAGGTAATGGTAAGGTTAAATCACCACAACAAATACTAGAAAAATCCAACATAATGTCTTATTTTAGAAATCTAGGAAAGAGGACTTTGTAAATAGTAGGCACTATGAATACAGGTAATTTTGAAACTTTAAAAAAAATATCAGTTAATTTTTTTCATTTTAAAATAATTACAAATTCATTTCAATGTAGAAATCGACATAGATATTGACATTATTTCATAAGAAAGAATTAATCCCAATAACTTCTCATCACCCAAAGATTATATTAATGAAATGCCACCCCTAGAAGACACTCCTCTGGGCACTTCACTAGAACACACTCATCTAGGCACTTCACAAGAAAATTTCAATTCTTTTTAGACACCAAATTTTGTTGAAAATTCCACTCAAAAAAGTCGATGGAGGAAGAGAAGTATATGGACAATAGGAAGGTCTTTTCAAGTTGATTGGGCTACAAGAAAATGATAATGAGCCTCCAATATATTGTAGATGTACAATTTATAGTTGGAAACTTGGAAAATAACACATAATACAACTTAAATTGGACACAATTGAGAAACATTGTGAGAAAATATATATATTCGTGAAGCACCCAAATGGACAGATAAAAAAATACACAGATGGAAAAATGGATAAGAATGCATGCATGTAAGATATGTATGTGAGTAAAAAAATGATTATAAATGAAAAAAACATCTTGTTGAGAAAAGGGGAATAATCAAAATACAATTTGGAAAAGTTATACAGTCCAATCTTAAGGTAAAATATGTATAGTTCTCTATGATTTTCTACATTTAAAAAAAGGGAAGACCCATTTTTGATTTTGTAGATTAAATTTTTTTCAACATAATGGTTTTTTGGATATTCCACAATCACATTTGTGAGATAACAGTGCTTGGGAAATGGAAAAATGTCTAGAGATTGTTGAGAAGGAAGATTTGGAAGAAAGTGTTAAGAGATCACTATTTATCTCTTTGTCCATCAATGAGGTTACTACAGTTGACACCATAGCATGGGTTTGCATGAATGTGTATACCTTTGAAAACTATTCAAGTCAAAATCATATTTTAGCTATCCATAAAATGGTAGAAAATTACAATGCAAAAAACCTCCATAAATTAGTTGTATCTAATTTAAGAGAGAGAGCTGGCAAGGATGATTATGCCATAGCTACAAAGATGGTGTGTATTGCCAATGATGGTGCATCCGTGATACATGGGAATAGAAATGGTCTTTGTGTTCATATTTAAATAATAATTTATCGATTTATGATTCTAATCCATTTCATGGCACATAGGATGAATCTTTTGTACAAAATTATTATCACATTCAGTAATGTCTCAAAAGTGGAAGAGCTTATTCATGACTTGCATGCATACATGAAAATCAACCCAAAAATATTTATGGAGTTACAAAAATTTAAAATTGGCATGATAGATGGTAAAAAACCATTGAAAGATGTTGAAGCCACATGGATTTCTATGTATGAAACTACCTATAGAATTTTTGAGGAATATCCATCTTTGACATGGTTTATGTATAACTATCACAGGGAAGTTGAGAAAGCAAAAGATTTGTTATGTTATTTAACAGATTTATAAACTTTACTTACATTATGTGGTATTTTTAAATGTTGAAGGAAATCAACTATTTAATGAAACATGCCCAAGAAATATCTATCCATATTGTCGACTTCATACATTTGAGAAAACATGTATGTCAATGTTTAGATCTATTGTACACATCAGATGAAAGCTTTCATAGACCTATTTTTAGAACCTATAAAATTTTGATAGATTTTCAAAATCTATAGAGTTATTTTAAATTCAATATACATGATCATATTTGTGTCATGGTAAATGGAATTGAGATCCCAATACACGTTCTAGAAGACTTGAAGTTGTGGGAGCTAAGACTAAATAAGTCTCTATGACACGTTTACTATATGATATTGTTTTGTATAAAACAAAAATTAAACTAATCAAAATATCACAAATTTTAGCCACTGAGATCAAATAACATTTTCAAAGGGAAGAGTTATTGGAGAGCATGGGAGTTGTGAAGCCCATTTTTTGGAACAGTGTTAATAGTCAAGAATAGATCAACACATTATTTCACAAATACATCGATACAATTGTTATGCATTTTTATAAATATTTAGATGTAAATGGAGTTTAGATTAATTGTATTTTAAATAAAAAATTACTAACATCTTAGTCAACACATTTGGAATTATAAATATGTATTAATTTTAGTGTTTAAGTGACCCAATAGAAAATGGTGCCATTACACATGTAGGGAATTTTTTTTTATCCAAGTATCATATTACAAGAAAGTATTAGTGAATATTTAAGATTATGTAAAATTGTTCAAACAATGATTTTGGGTTCTGTGGAAGATGAGATAGTGTTTAGTACATTATCCTTCATGAAGTCAAAACATAGAAACAAAATGGATAAAAATATAGAGACTTGATTGAGACTATATGTTTCTCATTATTATGTAGACATGTTTCCATATGATAGAGTAGTGGCAACATAGAGTTATCTAATTGAAATAAGAGGCATGACTAATAAAACTACCAATATAGAGGATGAGAATATCAAGATTGAACATGACACTGGCAAGGTAGATGAAAATCACACTTATGATGAGCAAGTTTCTTGAGGATTATTTCAGCTGCCCAACGTTTAGTTTGATAAGTATAACAATAACTATTTTTTTAAATATTTCTTATTCTTTCATCTTCAAATACATTAAATTATATAATCTATTTCTTGAATGTTACAATCATGAATCTTATTCAATACATTGGAATTAATATTTTTTTGTCCTAATACAATTTTATGTATTTCAAATAATACTTTATCTTTGCAATGCATGTCATTTATTAAGTAGAAATCAAAATTATAATTAACATTGTATAGAACATTTCCTTATAGCGTTCATTGAATCATATAATTCTTATATTTAGACATGCATGGCGCACCATAGGACACCAATTATCTTGCCATTAAAACTCCAATTATTAAGATTTATTATTTTTCACTATCTTAATTGTCTATAATAGTAATTTGGAGAGAATATACATAGATATAATACATGCATAATAGTGTAAAAATAATTATTATATTAAACATTTACATTAGTACCATTACAAAAATATATAAGAAATATTTTTCCTATAGTTGGAACTTGGGGTTGCTTATTTCCAAATTCCACCACAATTAATGTATTCAATGCATTCAATACGAAAACTACTAGAACGATATAACAATGCATTAAAATCTACAACTGCTAGAACAATATAACAATACATTCAAATACTAAAACTACTATAATAGTATACTTTCATAGAATATTTACTCTACAATAGGCTATTTTCCCTAAAACTACTACAACTTCTAGAATATTCAAATATAACAGCTACTATAAATATGTTTCCTATAGTTGGGTTAACGTATTTCCAAATTCTACCAAAATCAATTCATTCAATGTTATAACTACTAGAATAGTTTAGCAATGCATTCAATGCTATAACTATTAGAATAATATAACCATGCATTCAAATGCTACAACTACTAGAATGGTATAACAATGAATTCAAATCTACAACTACTAAAATAATATAACACTATAACAATGCATTCAATACTACAACTTTAGACACTAGAAATCTATACACCTATGATTCCAAATGTCAAAAAAAACCCTAGACCTACATAGGACCCTCTTGGGACCAACCTACACTAATCTTGCCTCACGAAACCCAACTGCAATCAGTTTCACCAAGCTGAATGACCCTGACTATCAGGACCCTTTTCTTGTCGATCCTAACTATCAATGGTCAGGGTGACCATCAATGATCAGACCTAGGAACCCCTAACCATTGATGGTCAGCATCTACCTTTTACCAAACAACATGCAAACCACCCCCATTGCTTTTCTAAATATAGCTTGTCTAATTCTAGTTATGAGCCTTTGGATAGATGAATTATATTTATATGACCTAGTTACACCTTTACTTCCACCTCTTACTTGTGCCTGTGTGTGTGTGTGTGTGTGTGTGTGTGTGTGTGTGTGTGTGTGTGTGTGTGTGAGAGAGAGAGAGAGAGAGAGAGAGAGAGAGAGAGAGAGAGAGAGAGAGAGAGAGAGAGAGAGAGAGAGAGAGAGAGAGAGAGAGAGAGAGAGAGAGAGAGAGAGAGAGGTCAAATCATCTACAATAATTATCAAGAGCTCAGACATCTAAGAGTTTTATTTTACAGGGAAATTAACATCATCAACATTATCAAGCATCAACCATCTTTGGGAGTCAACTTATTTTCACCTCTCAACCAAGATCTCAAATACCATTAATCTACTATAATCAAGGAAAATTTTACCCATAGGCTTACTAAACCAACCACTCACCTAATCAACTTCTAGTATGACAAATACTTGTTTATTACTATTCACTTACTTTTATTCCATTTCATAATCAGCCTAGACCTTGCCCAACTCCTAAAATTCATCTGTGTAATCCCATCATTTAGTTATTGATCAAACCCAAAAATACATAGTAAACCACTAACAGTCAGATCCCAACCACTGACGGTCAGGCATAACCATCGATATTCACCCCAATTGTCAACGGTCACCTATGGTAAAAAACCCAACAAGCTAATTTGACCTACCTAACCCCCCCAAAATCTATTTTTCTATGTTTTTGACTATTCATCGACCTCTTTTAGATTTTTTGAACCATGTGCTATCCTGTTAGCATTAATAATAATTATTTTATCACTAATTAGATCATTTCTAGTCTATTTTCTTAACAAACATTTTTGTGTTAAGTTTCAATACCTTTTGATTATTGATGCAAGTACATTCTTTCAAGTTTTATTAACTTGATTATTTAAAATTTGTGGATTGACAAACCTTAAGGAAGCTCTCACTTCTAGGATCAAGCTATCACTAGGAAATTCACCCATATGTCTAACAAATAAGTTTGATTTAGTGCTTTCTTATCCGTAGGTCTTCCTCCCAAGCTAAAAAAAGAGCTCTTCATAGTATTTTAATTCAATTCACACATAACCAGACAAGTTTTTCAACCACACCCTATCAATTTTATTTTCTCTCTTTCTTTATAACTTAAGTGAAAATTTACATGAAACATTCTAACATGTTCGATGGGACCTAGAGTCTTTACTCACATTTTTTTTTGAATTTGTATGCTCTTTTCTCTAACTATGCACATAATTGAAACTAAATTTTTTTTGGGTTTAAAATAAAATATATCCATTACTTTATTTTAACATTAGTTCAATTTCAATTAAATCACAATAATCTTATCGTAACATCACTTTTGTTGCACACACTAGCTAGACCACTTTCATCAATCAAATATCAAAATAATTTGAGACAAGTCCTGACTAGGATTTCATCACCTAGCTATCACCTTAACCATTCCTGACAATCCTACTTGGAGGGTCATTACCAAGGGTAAAACCAACTCAGCTCCTTGGTTGAGTATAAACTCCAGATATCAATAGATATTGGCTAAGCACCTGACACCCTTATCGTTATGGGGACCTGTGAAGTGAGGGGGTAGGCCCCAATACCAAGGCATATATTAATTCCAATACATATTTTTTTAATAACATAAATAACCTAAAACCAACTATATACTTCTTCCATTTTACTTGATCCACAAACTAATTTCTATCAAAAATTCTCATAAACTAAAGCATAAGCCAAAAGCAAGATTAAAACTAACCTCTAGGCTTAACATACTTCATAGTGTGTGTCTTGATTGCCTTGATCATTTTCTTATCTTATTCTTGTTTGAATTTTGAGTTTGTTTCTTATTTTCTCTCCCCTTTTTCTTGTATGGTTATAAACTCACCAATATCAAAGAGACCTAGTAGAGTAGAACTTGTCACTTAAATCAACTCTCTTCTACCTTCTCATCTATGGAGTATGTCTTCATGGCAGAAACATTCACCTTTTCAATTTAGAATCCCTACTTTTTATTTGGGTATTTCCTCAAGGAGACATGGATTTTACCACTTTTTTACCACAATAATCCAATTTCCCTTCAATATTATCTTAACACGTCCCCTCACCATATCTCAATTTCAACTCCACCTCTTATGGCATGTCATCCCACCTGATGAAGGGTACCCTGTTTCCATGATTACCACCCCAAAATTTGACCATTTAGGCATATTCATCTACTAACCTCTATGATGTTATATCTAAAAACCAACCTATCGAATCAACTGTTACCCTTACACCTTTTGCCCCTACTAATGACTCCTGTACCTTGGGGATAACCCAACCATTAACCCATCATACTCTATTTATTACTAAAGCACCCACCACTAG
>JARHVA010000521.1:5135000-5194280 GCA_037957365.1 Torreya grandis | reverse complement strand
TACATGTTCAATCAGAAGCAACTAGGGTTTACACTTGTGAGATTATAAAGAATAAAATCACCATTATAAGAAAGATAATTTTCAGATTTACAAACATAGAATCAATTATTACATGAAAAGATCACAACATTGGAAAATTAGATTATACTACAAAATCCTCAAAGGCACTCTAGTGTCAAACATGTATATGCACCTGCACCGAGTTAATTGGTTGCAAGCAATGTTATATATCAAAACACAAAATCACAATAAAGTAACTCTACAACTAGTGATTTAAAAAGCATTCAAAAATAAAATAAGAGTTCAAGTGAGGTACTAAGGGAAATGATTAAATATAATTTGATCAAACTACCTCCTTTACATCCAATGAGAACATTCAGATATTATTGTGCATATCATAGAATGCATGGGCATCACACAAATTCATGTTTGGAATTCAAACAACAAATACAATAGATAATTACTAATGAGAAACCTATACAAGGTAAATCAGTCAAGTAATCCATAGTGAAATAGGAACACATTCACAAAAGGTCAAATTTAGAAATAATATAAAAGTGGTTACCAAAACATAACTTAGAACAACAAAAAGATCAAAAAGCAAAATTAGAGCAACAAACAGTACTAAAAACATAGGTAAAGCACAAAAAAGATGCAAATTTACCTCTCTAAAATGATACTGAACTTTCAAAGTAGTATGGGTTTGATCAACAACATCTACAATAGTTTGATTATCAAGGTCAAGGGTTGGGCAAGCATGCTCAAGGCATCACTACTCCTATTCTATTAGTTGATAATGTTTGTCACCAAGGTTTGGGATTTATTGAACATCTTAAGTCAAATCATTCATAGACACAATTTATCAAAGGAAAAGATCTAGATATAACAAAAGTCAACACTATCATTCCATTGGTTCAAAATCAAGATGATAACGATGAGTGAAACAATACATGTCATTATGATTTCCAAGATATCGATAATGATGAGTGAAAATAATACATGTTATTATGATTTATAAGATATTGATAATGAATCTAAATATTCAGACTCATATTCACAACCATTCCCTTGTGCTTCACAATCATGCATAATTCTTTTGTTTGGTATATGACACCATGATAGGAAGTCTCCCATGAGACTCATCAATTGGTATCATTCCTTCCCAGCTTAATTCAACATAATTTATCAATGTCTTGTACATAATCTCTTTTCAAATTACTTGTACATAGTTTCTTAGTATTTCTTATACATAGTATTCCTATGATTGATTGTACATAGTTCAAATATCTAAAAATTTAAAAACATTCAAACAACTCAAAATTCAAAAACATTCAAATAATTTAAAAACAGCAAAAACATTTCAATTGTATGCATCATCTATGTTTTACATTGCTACTACAATGCTAGACTTACATTTTTTTATTCTATGTTATTGTTTGTTGATTTATCTACATTTCCATGCTTCACTTGATCTTCCTTTGAGTGTGTGTAGTGACTTCTAGATCCTTGATTGCTTCACTCTACCCATTGAGGGGGAATCCTACTTCTACATTCAAGACACATATCTATATATCTACTCATTGGGGGCATCTTCTACATGACTACACCATCTAGGTTATGTCATTTCTATACCACATACTCTAGCTATCATGATAAGGTACATTACTTACTATCTTATATAAATTACTCTATCGATACTCACTATTATATAGAGCTTTTGTATTTTTAGCTTATACCTAGTCTTGTACTACCATGACTTGCATACTTTCACTTCTTACTTTGATTAGTTAGATTTGATTGTATTTCCAACATTTACATGCTTTCCTTTATTGCTTTGTGTAGCTAGATGTGATTATATTTCTCAGATCCTATTTGTCTCTAATATGTGCCTTAGGACATTTTTCAATGTCCTTTGCTTCTATTCTTGTGTGTGCCTTAGGACATTTACCAATGTCTTTTACTTGTACTCTTCTATGTGCATGTGGCACTTGTGCCAACCATGCTTGTTTCACTTGTATGTGTAAGTGGAATTTAAACATGCCTTGTATGCTTGCTTTCTAGTTTCAATGACATATACCCATATCCTTTATTTTCTTGGCCCCTTGGCCACTCTTGTATGCTTCCCACTTCTTGTATTGTATGCTTATTGCTTGATTTCCTTTTAATTATTTGAAATTCCATGATCCACATCATGCATTATCTTGATTTCTTAGATGCCATGATAGACATCATGTTCCATCCCTCTAACTAAAAACTACAAACTAACTAGAATTCCAATTCTAGTTCAGTACATTGTATATGCTATTACATTTTTATATCTATCTAGGCATACCTATATCGATATAATAATCTCTCATTACAAACCATGCTATATCTTGAGATATTTTGTCAATTATCATTGTTATATCATGTATCTTTATAGTGTAACAAACTTATAGGGATATTTCTTATGAGGGTAGTCATTACAAATTATTAATTCCTACCCTCAAAAAAGGGGGAAACAAATATAGGTTTTGTCACAGAGATTAGAGTTCCTAATAGTCAAAAAAGTAGTTTTCAAAACACCTAGAATAGTAACCAAACATGAAACTAGATAGAATAGACTAGGTCAATAGTGAAAATGTCAAAATATTTACAAAATTTAGCCTAGGATAATAGTGCCAAGATTGGAATATAGTTTTAGACCTTCTAATGTCTACTTTCAACACTCCTATCCAAATATAAAAAAATAGACTTTCTAAAAGCAGGCAAAAAAGTAGGTTCAGCTATAGTTTTGTACATTTAGACTAGTTTAGAATCAGTAGTTTTCAATACACTTTTACTTAGAGAATATAGATATAGGGGGAATCATATGTGGTATGATTGTTCTCACTTCCAGTTTTAGATATGATAATTGGTATAACTTCTAGATCAAAATCCATGTTTCAAACACTAGTGATTGGGTGTAATATGTACGGTAGATTTGTCTTCTTTTCTTTCTAAGATCTATAAATTATCTAGGTATTATCAATAGTTGCATGCCTTATTCTATCTATACGTGGTTGGAATCATTTTTGGAGTGGCTTTTATACAATCCTAATCTCTACCCTTTTAGAGTGGCCAAGAGTGGCCTAGTTTCTAGCATAAATTCAACTATCAATGCCAACATTGTCAAATTATAGTACATTCATGGGCTTCGAGATCCATCTCATAAGACATAACATTTCATACATGTATCAATTCATAACTTCACTTCACAGGGTAATGATGGAGATAAATGACTAGCTAACCTTTGTATTCTTGAGCCACCTACTTAGAGGGATTGAACACACAATCCAAACATCAATAAACACACACAAGATCATGTAGCTTCACTCAGTGGGTAACAATGGAGCCAAAGGGCCAACCTTTATAGTATTAATCCATTTCTAGTGAATTAAGCACTCAAATTCATTCATGATATTAATTTTGGTATAGAATCATCTAGTATTATGTAGTATTACTAAGAATCACTCAGCATCACAAGTTTTGTATTAGTTCACATCCCTAGTGAGGTGTATTCATTCCTCTCTTCCTTTCTCTTACCCAACATTATACGTTATTATTTTAGATATAACATATCTAGTAATAACTACTCTAATATTTGTTTTCTTTTATATATTTAAACTTCATAGCATGTTCTCTCTATGAACACCCATCATCACATAACTTTATGAGCTTTACCCTTTTAGGGAAGTTCAGATACACTTTTTATTTTTCCTTTATCCTAGTATTTCACTTTGTTTCATCACTAGAATAAAGGGAGGTTAAATGTAGTCATATAAAATGTAAAAATTAGTCACTTGAGTGTGGTTAATGACACCCAACCCATATATCCCTCTTGTTTTCTCTCACTATTCTCATAGGCTTCTTTTCAGTGATTCTCAGTCATGCATAATCTTTTAGACCTGATCCCAACTCAGCTAGACTACTCTTTTCATAAAAAATATATCCCCCTAGGTCCTCTTAACTTAGGACTATAGCACCCAACTTGGACTATCGCACTGGGCCCTCTAGTTTCTACTTTCAACACTCTTGTCCAAATGCATTTTTTCCTTCAATGTTTAGTTCTTTCTAGTTCTTATCCCTCTTCTTATCAGCTAATTGTGATTACATTCAACCCATGACCAATAGATAACTATAAAATCCCATTCAAATTTCATTTATAAATGGGTTAGAAATTATCAAAAATCAAGCAAGGATACAAGCAAAACTACTAAGGCAATCTTCCATATTCTTTGCATATAGCCAACCAATACTAATACAAGCACATCCAAATCTTTGCACTAGTCCCTAACCACCTCAAACACACCTATTTTTATCATTTTTCATCTTCATACACATAAATTTACAAATCACATCAAGTGGGAGAACTACATATGGCCTGATCCCTCTTCAAAGTATTGGTATGTAGGCAGTGTGCCCACATAAGGAGTGTGGATACACTTTCAATGCATCTTACACATACTAACTCCCCTCTTTCCCAAAGTTTTCCAAATCATAATGGATTCTATGGTTTGAAGATAAAATCATCTCTATAAGGAGTTCCACAAACATCTAACAGTCAAAATTTCATAGGTAGGCTCATACAGACACAATGAACAAAACCCAAAAATATTAGATTTCCTAGGCAAAAGTGGTAGAAGAGGACTATAGCAATAGACCCTAGGGTATTCTATTTATATTCTCTTATGTAATCAATAAATGAAGGCTATATCTTGATTTATGATAATGTCCCAGTCCCACAATGAATTTTAGACCCTACAGTAACCATCTTAGTCAGTTTCTAGCTAAGTCTTATTTTCTCTCCTTTATTACTATTTTTAGAAAGGTCTAAATTATAGTCAAATTATATAAATCAATAGATTAATTATTGCATATTTATTTACTTACTTGATTACTCCAAACTCTTAACTAAATTAGGAATAATACTCCAATATTCCCAAAATAGTTAAATCAGTAGATCCATTTAAATTTTCATGCATTTATCCTTCATGGGATGAACTTTATACTTCATTTATTGAGTTAAGACTTGTGTGGCTAAGAGAATTTATTCAGTCATTAAGGTCAAAAGTCTTCTTGTTTTGACAAACTTAATTTGAGTATCTTGACTTAGATAAAGCATTCCTCTACCTTAATTTTTCCTTCATTCTCCCCTCCACCCATTTCATTTCCCCCCTTGAAAGACAAATTGTGATTCCAAATCTGTTTTCCCTTGTTCTTTAATTCCTTTTTCTTCACCTCTTAAAAACATTATATTACTACTTTGTTCAAGTTTTATCTATCCTTAGAGAGAAACAACATGCTTAAATAACTATGAATTACTTCTTTCTTTTTCACCATGATTTTACATTTATAGACTTAGTTTACTTTCCTTTTATCATTTATCATTATTTTACTATCCTATTTTTAGGGACACCTGAGTTCGTACCCCTTTTTCTAATGTTGTGTGAGGTTGGATTGTTACTTCTCACTCATCAATGTTGTTTTCCATTTTATGTACCTTTTTCCATTATTAAGTGAGATAAGAATTGTTACTACTCACTCATCAATATTGTTTTACCATTTTGTTTAGTCTCTTACCATTGATTTATTTTATTACCATCCTTCTTGAGATGTATCCTTGGTTTGATTTGGGGAGTTTGCATTTCTTACTTAAGGATAGCTTGTTTGATTTTTTTAGTCTTTAGTAGTCTTGGCTTTTCATTTACCCAATTTACTCTTGTTGTTTGACTTGGTCATTTGGTCTAACATAGCACTTGTCACCCCAGCTTGCCAAATTTCCCAAGTACGTCCTATCTGCATAGCACTAGTTATCTTGAATTTTCTTACATTTGTTTGTTTTTGCTCTTTAGTTTTGTATTCTTGGGTTTATCAAAAACAATTTGTGTGCCCTACACAATCAAAAATAACAACACAATATACAACCATCTAGTGATAAAGGTAACTCAAGGTACACATTGAATTTACTTTTTAGTTATTTAATTTTTAGTCATTTAATTTCAATTATTTTTTATTTAAAATTAATCAACATATTTTTAGTATCAACATTGTGTTTTATATGTTCTTTCTCAAAGCACCATCACCTATTGTACCTAAGTGACACATGATGAGATTTGAGTGGAGAATATGTATACACATAATATTTTCAACTTTTATCAAATACTGATGTGTTACATCTTGAAGGAACCTATCAAGACTCAATCTTTCTAAGTGCATGCCTTAAGGGGTAGATCAAGAAAGGGGTGGGTAGACCTTTGGTGATTTGTAAAAAAAATATCCTTTATTGCCATATTATTACCAATCTAACCAGCTCCTAAAACCATTCTCTAAGCTATTACTCCTCCTTTGCACACTCCTCTAATATTTATCCTCTTTCCATCATCCTTTTCTTTCCTTAATTCTCTTTTGGATAGTCAATTATACTAGGTTGATTGGGTTGACCCTGTACAGTCTAGGGTTATTTTTCACATTTTGGGTTTGTTAGCCTTTTGGTCAACCTAGCTCAAACCTAGTGAATTGTCCTTGACAACATACAGGGTCCACTAGGTCAACCCTGTATAGATGATATTTTTAGGAGGATTTAGGACAAAATCCACATATAAATACAAGCTCATTTCATCATTATTTAAATATTCAATCAAGACTTATTATTCATTCATGCTTATTCACAATATGTTCTTCCACTATTCTACTTAAGGAGTCTTAGCTTAGGGTTTCTACTTTGAGAATCTAGTTTTTTGGATAAGTCTTAGATGTTTTGGCCTTTCTTAGTGATCCTTAAAAATCATAACAACCTCTTTTGAATCTCTTTTGGCCAAGGGAGAGATTGAGTCTCAATGGGTTCACATTCACGTAATTATATTCTAACTTTGTTCTCCTCTCTTCAGTAGATAAAAGTAACATAAGTTTTAGCTCAAATAATATTACTTTTCATATTGTATGTATTATGGTCTTACTCATACTTAGCTTAATTGATATTCTCTTATACATGTTTTGATTGCTTTACTAACCCCTTTATTGTGCCACAAGATTTGGTGTGCACTATATTAGATTTACTTTCTTATTTATTAGAATAGGTGAATATTAAACCTTAGGACTCTTTTAAAGTTGTTGCATTATTGTGTTAGACTATAAGCTTTGGAACCCTACTTCACATGGTGTATTGTGCTAATTGATCCCCTAATCAGGTCTAACTTATCCCCATATTGGTTATGCTCCTGTTTAAAAAATGTATTCCCAATCAAAAGTGTCATTATGCTCTATATTCTCCGAGCCAGGATCGATTTATAGACATGATGCATTTTTGATTACATACAATGAGATTCAAGTGGGGCATATGTATACACATAATATTTTCAAACTTTATACATTACTAATATTTTTATCTTATAGGAACTCATCAAGTTTTAATCTCTCTGAGTGCATGCCTTAAAGGGTGCATTGGGAAAGGGTTAGTAATACCATTAGTAATTCATAGGATTGTTGTCCCTTATATCACCACTTTATATCTACACAACCTTATCCTATAAACTTTCCTATGTTTTGTCTCCTCCCTTGCACACTCATCCAAGTAATTCACCACCTTACTTAGCTCCTTCCTAAGCCTAAAACCCTTTTTGACAATTTATAGTACACTATCAACTTGGGCTGACCTTGTATTTAATTTTTTTAAAGCACATTACAAGTCTAGATCAACCTTGGCTGACCTAGACTAGGACCTAACTTTCTTTTATAAAATAACAATATATATTTGAATTGGGTCGACCCTATTGGATAAACTTTTGAAAACGTTTAGGGTTAGATGAAACTATATATACACATCCATTTTTATCATTTAAAAAAATAGAAGAAGAAAAATAATATATTACATATCTGCTTATCCACCATTCTATTTTAGGAGTATTACTTAGGGTTTCAATACTTTATTTTGAGATATGGAACTTGTCTTTTGGAGAAGTATTTTGGATGCATATAAAAATTTTGTATCATAGAGATAACGTGTCCTTATTATCCTTTCATACCATAACAACCTCTTATGAAACACCTTGGTCAAGCGAGAGATTGAGACTTGGCAGGTTCATCTTTACGGTTAAGTATTCCTAAATTTGTTCCTTATTTTCAAAAGTAGAAAGATTTGAATTTGTACTTCTCTCTCATGCATTAGTATTTCCTATAAATTGACTTGATTATAGATATTATATCCATGTTTAATTTTCATATTTATTACCCCCACTTTGCGCCACAAGATTTGGTGAGCACTAGATTAGATTTTAATTTGCTTTGAATTTACTTGTTGATTATGAAAATATAAGACATAACTAGGGTTATTGCATAGTGTTTCTTCACTAGAGGCTTTTAAACCCTCTCTAGTGATGTTATTTTACTAATATATCCCTTGGTTAGGTTTAGTGGATCTATATTAGTTATGACCTCGAATATATAATATATCAGTAATTAGAAGTGTAAGTAGGATTTATCTTCTTTGAGGTAGGATTGATTAATAGGTCATTTGCATTTTTCTTTGTATACAGAATCATGTTATTAAATATAATCTTTTAGGAATTATGTTAAAGAAAAATTAATCTTATGTTTAGGATGCAAAGTTTGGATTCAACATTTAATACTATTGAAAATGTCATTACAAGTGCACATGTACTTTCTAAACCAAATCTAAACAAAACTTTTATTGTGTATGTTAATGCTACTAAAAAGGCCATAGGTGTTTTCACTATTAAAAATGATGAAAATCATGAACAGAGGCATATACATTACATGTGTCAAGTTTTAAAAGATATTGAGATTAGGTATCCCTTGATTGATTTTTTTAATCCTTGATTTATTCTTTGACTAAATTTAAATATATTTTGATGGAAAATAAGGTTATTATTCAATAAAATGTACTTATTCTTTCTTATCTTTTGAAATAGCCAAGTACACAAGGAAGATTATCTAAGTGCATTTTTAGGATTCAAAAGTTTGATCTTGAATTTGAAACATCCAATACTGTCAAAGGAAATGACTTAACTAAACATTTATTTTAAAACATGACCTCTAGTGTAAATATTTTAGTGATATCAATTGATGAATCACTTCATGCCAAGCCTCATTTTAAAACTATGAAAGTTGATGATTTTTTTAAATAATTTAAATTTGAACATGAAATGAGTGAATGTGATTGTTTGTTTCATTAAGATGATTTGTATCATGATTTAATTTAAAAATTTTAAAATAAAGTTTGTATTGATAATTGATATATAAAAGAGTAAGGCCACTTTGGGTAAGTGCAAAAAGTTGGGAGATAAAAAGTGGCCTACCCATGGACATGATTTTCTTGAAATTTTAGAAATCTAAACTTGTGTAGATAATTTGAGATATCTACACTCCAAATTTGAAGATAGTGTAATAATATTAAATGTATCATTTTGAGTCTAGTTTCTAAAACACTATTTTTTTTTAATGGTTAAGTATAACTACATCAAACATCTAAAATTTGAAGAACTTTTTTTCAAAAAATATAATAGATAGACGGCTATGAAGTACACCATTGTTTTAGCAGTGTTTGATATTCTTTGAAACCCTTTGGGAAAAATTGATAAAATATCTTTTAGTTTGTGACCTATATGTTTTTATATTTTTTTAATGATTAATTTATTTTAAGAATTTTACAATTAAATAGATCATGAAAATTTGAAAAAATGGATAGCCTTCTCTACAACACACCTAACTACCTTAAAAAATGAAAATATCTTTTTTTTTAATTTGTGTAGAATTAGGCCTAATTTGTAACCATATAATTTTTTTTTTTCACTTAGATCAATGAAAGATAGATTACATGAATATGTATAGGCATGTATGTTTGTGACATTTAGTGGCCTAAAAAATGTATATTTATAAATCAACATAGTTTGAAAACTTAAATTAGTCAAAAAAATTATAAAAAACATATTTTTAGAAAGAGAAAAGCGTGTTCATCATGATGGTATTAAGTTTTTGAATTTTCATGTTGAAATTCTTAGTGTATTTAGAAATTAAAGTTGCATTTTATTGGTTTTTATCATAACTCTCAAAACTTAGATGTACATTGGCACTCCAAGCCTTTGGCTTGGGAATCCAAGTCATTCTTGAGCCAAAAGGCATGAGAATTAAATTTAAATAACATGATCATGTTAATAGCATTATCATGATATTAAAATTATCATGTTATTAATTATGTTAGTAATCTGATCACATTACTTAATAACATGATCACATTATATATTCAGAACATCCTAAAATCCAAATTTGCATTTTGACCTACTAAAGGAGCCTTTAGGCCTAGTAGTCTTAAGCTCAAAGTTTGGTTGACTAATATTGTTGTTTAGGAACAATGTTCTTGTAAAGATTTGATAGCATTAAATGATAATCAGAGATGAATTAACCTATGAATAAATTTATTATTCATTTGAGATGAGTGTAATCTTCCTTAAAATGCAAACAATCCTAATTCATCCTAGATAGGATCAAGAAGTCAAAAGTTGGTTTTTGATGATCCACTGATCCAAATCACTCATAATTTGGTAGATTCAATTTAGATTAATTTTTTTGCATGATTAAATAAATTATATTATCCAAAAATCAATTAGAGTACAAGGATCCTCTGACTAAGTAGTAACAGACCTAGAGTATTAGGTTCAAAAGAGAGTTTAGTGATATTATAAATGTTTAAGGATTATTTATTTGAAAGTTGGTATTTGAAAATAAATTTATAGTCTTCACAAGATTCAAATGGTGTTTTAGAACAACAAAAAATAAATTAGGGGTCATTATATTTTATGTCAATAGTATATACAATCCTAAAAGAGGCTGAATTTGGTTAGACAGGACTACGTTAGTTTTTGTGGATAATTGGTGATGTTTGGAACTTGTAAAAAACATTTTTAAACTTGTAGTATTGTTTGAGTCTCTAATAAGATTGTTTGAATCAGTAAGTGAAGTTCTATAAGGATTTATTTTCAAGTTATATCAATGCATTAGTATCCTATTTTGCATATAAGAAGTTATCTTTTGTCAAGTTCAAAAATGTCACAAACATACATATTTCAAACATACATACTGTACGATATAACTGGTTTTATCATGAGATGTCAATAAATGCATTTTTTAAACCTATGGCCAAAACTTAGCCTTTGGAGTACCAATCTAGCTATTCATTTGAAATAAATTGGGGCTATTTTGAGCCCGTTTAACCTAATTACATGAATATAAAATGTGATTTAGGGGTTGATCAACTCCAATTTCATTAGCTTGGTTGAAGAAAAGAAACATAATTTATTTATAGTTAAGCTCTACATGTATAGAATGTGTTTTTGAGCTGAATAAACTTGAAGTCATCAACTAATGAATGCAAATGTCATTTAGTTTAATTGTGGAGGTAATTAGGGTCAATATGAGCCATGTGAACTATTTTAAATTATATATTCAATATGATTTGGAATGAAATTAACCCTAATGTCATGTCATATATAATTAACCAAATATTTTATTCATTTATTCCAAGAGGTATTTGAAGCTAATTTAAACCCCTTAAAGAGAAAGATATGATTTGGGACAAAATTAAAAGTTTGATTCTATCATGAATTGATCCAATTAGTAAAATTGTGAAATTAGGGGCATGATTTGGGTAAAATTGATCCCCTAAACCAAATTTATGGATCAATTTATTTTTTAACATTTATGCAACATGTATGTCTTAATTAACCCTAATTTTATCAAAAATTCAAACATGTTCAAGTAATTATCACAAACAGGTGAAGAAGCAACTCACCTTTTCTTCAATTACCTTAGTGATTGGACCCTATATCTGATTCTTAAACCCTAAATCATGTACCATTAAACTTAAACCCTAAAACCTATACCATTTACCTTAAACCCTAATCTATAAGCCCCAAACCCCAAATCCTTTAAATTATAGACCCTAAACCAATAAATATAGCCCCAATTAACATACTTTATATATAGTAAGAATTAGTTTCACAGGGATGAACTTGGTCAAAATAGCATCACTCATTACCACAATTAACTTTGTAGGCTCAATATGTGATGATGTGGGGGATAATTGATCCCAAAATCACATTATTTACTCACAAATATAGGTTCAAAGAGCTCAAATTTTCCCCAATCACCATCATGATTGTACTTTATATACCCTAATCCCTAAAGTTCATAATCCCTAAACTATAAACCATAAATATAAACTCTTTAAACATTGAACCAATCATTTTATCCCAAATTAACATCATTTAGACTAAGAATTAAGTTCATAGGGCTCAGTTTGGCCTAAATTACATGGATGATTGCCTCATTTGACTAATTTATCAATGTAATTATGTTTTTACCTTAGGTTATTGACTAAGGTAATAAGTCTATGGTTAGTTGCCTTAACCACTTGGGTTCAGATGTTGGTTTTTTAATGGGATTAGTTATTTTCATGCTAGATGATGTTGGTTGTTTTACCCACCCTTTTAACATGTTTCTTAGGTGGCTCCTTGCTTTTCCTATTTAATAGGTCTTCTTATATTGTTTGGATATGGAATGTATGTTGTGAATACAATCTAGTTCTTTCTCACTCTTTGTGTTTTATATAATATAGTAATTAGAGCCCATAGTTTATAGAGCTTGAGTGGAGGTCTGTCGAATCTAGATAGGTCAGTGTTTTGCTAGGGAAGAGCTTCATGAACCTAGTGGAGAGCTGGAGGAGAAATAAAATCATGTAAGCTCAACTTAAAGACCAAAAATCTATTCGAGAGGATCAAAAGACCAAATAAGATCAAAATAAGGTCAGAGGAAATAGTTTCAAGTGTTTTAAAGCATCTATTTATTTTTTGATGGGTAGACCATATGGCCTGAGCACCATATAGTTTCATTTTTAACAAATAAAGAGTCTAAACTATGAGTTAATTCATAACTTGAATAGTGGTGTGGACGGTTTGTGATTTCACTAAAAAAAGGCTAAGAATCTACACTTGAAGTTTCACAAGTAGGCCATTTTCTTGATTGGCTAAATATTTTCATGAAATTTTTTACCTAAAGTTTTATTATTTGAATTATTTTTAATTTTTTAATTGAAATAAATCAAAACTTTAGTTAATAGGGGTTCTTAGGGACCTACTGTTGATTAATAATCATGAAAGCATCTGAAAAGTTAAAAATTTCACCATTTTCTAGGTTTTTTATCTAGATGTGGATGGAGAAAGAATTTTTTAAATGGAAGCTGTAGGTTTCTTCATTTAATTGTTTCAATGGTATAAAATTTGAGATCTTGAAAATGGTATTGATTTTGTTGTTGAACAATGGCAGAATTGTTTAATGTCAATACATAATCAGTGTGTAGAAGGAAATTTTATAAACGTCTTTATATATTTTTTTGATTTAATTATTTTCATGAAAAACTAGGTCAAATGGCAAATATTCAACCCCTATTACTACCAGATTCTTAAAAATTAACTGACAAGAACTTTAGTTTGTGGACTCACAAGGTTTTGATGATAGGTGAATATCAGAACCTTGATCAAATAGTGCTTGGTAAATAAAAATGCTTGACACTAGTTATGATGACTATGATAAATGTCATTGTGAGGCTCTTATGTTGTTAAAAATGTTAGTATTGGATAATCTAATCTCAGAGGTAAAAAATGCAACCATTACATCAATTTTGTGGACTAGTCTTACTTCTAAATACCAAGATTATGAAGATGATAGGGTATTATATTTGAATAAGTTATTATTTTCTATTAAGATTTAGGAAGGTTGCTCTATTTTTGATTTTGTGTTATAGATCAAAGGCATCAATGATCAGTTGAAGGCTATGTAAAAGCCTGTTGATGAGAAAGATTTGAATGCTCTAGTTATGCAAAATATTCCACCTTCATTTGATTCATTTGTGGAGTCCTTGCACATGATTTTTGAGATGCAAACTTTAGAATTTAAAAAGTTATTATTATTATTATTATTATTATTATTATTATTATTATTATTATTATAGGAGAGACAATAGGATCATACACTATTTTCTACATCTACTTCTACAAAGAGTGCATTCTTCATCAAGGGAAAGGGTAAGTAGTTTGGTAAAACTACTATTTATTTGACATAAAATTCACAAATGGTTATAATAAGATATCTAAATGGAAATGTTTTTAATTTAAGCAACTTGATCACCTTAAGAAATATTGTAGGAAAAGACAACAGGATATGGCTAACCCTAGAAAGAAAGATCATCATGAAAATGTAGCTAAAGGTGAAGGTGAGGAATCATCTCCTAATTTTGCTTTCATGGCTTCCAATGGTAATTTTGTGATGGATAGATCTTGGTACATTGATTTAGAGGTATTTCACCATTATACATGTCATAAGGACTGGTATGTGGATTTTGTTTAAAATGACTATGATAATTAATTTGTATCTTTGGGAGATTGTAGGACTCATTTTGTGAAAGGATATGGTAATGTTTAGATCAGTTTTAATAGTGCAGTTTGGTATACATTTTATAACATTAGGTATGTACCTGATATGAACAAAAAATTACTTTCAATTAGTGAGATCACTTCAAAATATGATTTTGTTGTAAAGTTTTAAGGAAAAAAATGTTTAGTCACTACTAGAGATAATAAGATTATTACTATTGGGTATGGTGAGAAAGGCTTATATAAGATTGCATATCTATAGAGGGAAAAAGAAAGCATTATTGTAATGGTTGATAACACAAGTTCACTATGACATCAAAGGTATGGGCATTTGAATTTATAGTATTTAACTACATTAAGTAAGTCTAAGATGGTTAAGGGGATTCCTTATATTTAGGATAGTCATCATATATGTACTGGATGTCAGTTGGGGAAGCAAGTTAGACATTCATTTGATGTTGGTAAAGCTTTAAGAGCTAAAGGAGTATTAGATATGATACATGCAGATTTACATGGTCAAATGCAGACACCTACCCCTTCTGGAACCTACTATTTTTTGTTTTTTGTCAATGATTTATCTAGGAAAAAGTGGGTATAATTTCTAGTGAAGAAATATGATTATTGTTCTAACTTCCTTACTTAGAAATCTATGTTTGAAAAATAGGTGGGAAGATCAGTGAAATATCTTAGAATGGATAATAGGGGTGAGTTCATCTCAAAATAGTTTAAGGATTTTTGTGCCATTGAAGGCATAAAAAAATATTATACTACCCCTTACACTCCACAATAAAATAGAGTTGTGGAACATCAAAATAATATAGTGATGGACATGGCTCATTGTATGGTCCAAAGCAAAAATGTCCCACAGAAATAATGGTTAGAAGTAGTGAATACAATAATTTACATCCTTAATAGAATTCTCACATAAGCATTAGAGAATATGAATCCATAGAAAGCTTGGTCAAGTCAAACTCTAGATGTAAGTGCTTTCAAAATTTTTGGTTGTGTAGCTTTTATAGTTATTCCTAGTCAAAAGAGAAGTAACTTGGATGTGAAATACATGTTTTTTGGGCACAATGAGAAGTCAAAGGCCTATAAATTACTTTATATTTCTACTAAAAAAGTTATGGTAAATAGAGATGTCATAGTAAATGAATAGATGCCATACTTCACAACTAGTATAGTTTTAGATATTGAGTCATTTTTTTCTTCTAATGATTCTTTTATATGTAGTGGTTTGAAAGTTGAGTAGGATTCTAGTTCATCAATGGAATCACATTCTAGAAAGGGAATTAATGCTAGTCATTATGAGGTTCCAATAGAATAATCAAAGAGGACAACATGGTGTACTACCACTATGGAAGTAATAAAGGAGGGAGACTTGCCACAGGGTATGGAAGGAAGAAGATTGAGATCAATAAAGTAGTTTGGTAACATAGGTGAGCATGACAATTTTGCTCTAATAATTGTTGTTTCACATGTATTTAAACCTAATTCTTTTTTAGAGGATAAAGGGAATCATGAGTGGGAATTATCTATGCAATTATAATATGATTCCTTGATGAAAAATAAGACTTTGGAGCTCATGGATCTATAACCAAGAAATAAATTCATTTATTGTTAATAGATTTACAAGGTAAAATGCAAATCAGATAGTTCATTGGATAAACACAAATCCAAACTTATTACAAAAAGCTATGAACAAGAGAAAGGGGTTGATTATAAGGAAACTTTTTCTCCTACTACAAAGATGGTAACTTTGCATTTGATTGTTTCTATTACTTCTTAGTTTGGATGGTGGGTGCACCAAATGGATGTCAATAGTTCTTTTTTGAATGGATATTTGGAGGAGGAAGTCTACATGTTTCAATCACAAGGTTTTTAGGTTCTTGGTAAGGAACATCTTGTTTTCAAGTTGATCAAGTCCTTGTATGGGCTTAAGCATGACCCTTAAGCCTAGTATATGAATATAGATACATACCTTAGGGAGTTTGGTTTCAAAAGGTGTAACTCTAAACCAACTCTCTATGAAAAGGTGTCTAGTGATGATATTTTGATTCTCATTGATATGTTGATGATTTAGCCATCACTAAGATTATTTATAGTCTCATTCAAAATATAAAGGTTGACATTTATTATACTTTTGACATGAAAAAATTAGGACTACTAAAATACTATTTAGGTGTTGAGTTTTGGCAAGGTGATAGTGTTGTATTCATGTCATAGAATAAGTATACCAAATCATTATTAAAAAGTTTTAGAATGATGGATTTTAACCCAAATCATACACCTATGGAATTTGGAGATAAAATTTTAGCTGACATTACTTCACCTTTGATCAATGAAATAGTGTATCGACAGCTAGTGGTTAGTCTCATTTACCTCACTACCACTAGACTAGATATTTGTTTTGTAGTGAGTTTTCTATCTCACTTCATGTATAAACCATAATAAGTACATTGGTTAGCTAAAAAATGGGTGTTAAGATATGTCAATAGTACTCTTGACTTTGGCATACTATATGAAAAGTATATATATTTTAATCTTTTAAGATATTATGACTCTGATTGGGCAAGATCAATAGATTCAAGAAAATTTATAACAAGTGATTTAAAAGTTTTTTGAATATTGGTGTATTATTTCTAATTTAGTTAAAGGTCTAGAATAGGAAATAAATATGCAATAATTAAGCTACTAATTTTTATAATTTAACTATAATTTGAATCTTTTTGAAAATAATAATAAGGGAGATAAAATAAGGCATAAATAGAAACTAACTAAAATGGTTGTTGTAGGGTCTGAAATTCACTGTATAGGACTAAGACACTATAAAAAATCAATATCTACCCTTTGTTTATTGATTAGATAGGATTTATGAAATAAGACACCCTAGGGTCTAGTGTTATAGTCCTTTTCTACTATTGTTGGCTAGGAGAGTTGAACTTTCTAGGTTTTATTCATTGTGTTTATGTGAGTCTGCCTATGAAATTTTAATTGTTGGATGTTTACAAAACTCCCTATAGATACTATTTAGTCTCCAAACCCTAAAATATATTATGCTTTAATAAAATTTAGGAAACAGGGGGGGTTAGTGTGTTTAAGATTCACTAAACATGTATCCACACCCCTTATGTGGGCATGTTGCCTACATACCAATACTTTGAAGATGGATCAAGCCATATGTAGTTATCTCACTTGATGTGTTTTCTAGAAAAAGCATGTATGAAGATGCAAATGCTAAGATTAGTTGTGCTTGAGGCATATAGGGACTGGTATAAGGATTTGAATAAGATTGTAGTCATATTGGTTGGTTATATGTAGAGAATAGGGAAGATTGCTTTAGTGGTCTTGCTTGTATTTTTGATTACTTTGTAATAATTTGCAATCCCTTTTAAATGACCTTTGAATGGGCTTTTATGGGGATTTTTTGGTCATGGGTTGAATGTGCTCACATTAGGCTGACAAGAAGGGGGATAGCAACAAGAAAACACTGATCATTAGAGGTAAAAATACACTTGGACAAGAGCATCAAAAATAGATACTAAATGGCCTAACTCTATAGCCCAATTTGGGTGCTATAGTCCTTAAGGGTACAGGACTTGGGGGATGGATTTGTCATGAGAAAATTAATTTGGCTCATCTAGGATCAGCTTTAAAAGGCTATAGATGACTAGGAATTAGGGAAAAGAAGCTTACAAGGCTTATGAGAGAAAGAAAGAGGGACCTATGGGTTGGGTATTACAAGCCACACTCAATTTACCAATTTTCACATTTTATATGACTACATTTCCCCCCTCTTTATTCTAGTGATGCAGCAAAGTGAAATATGAGGAAAAAGGAAAAATAGAAAGTGTACCTGGACTTATCTATAAGAGTGAAGCTCATGAATCTATGTGATGTTGGGTGTGCATAGAGAGATCATGCTATGAAGTGTAAATATGAAAAAATAAAATAAAAAGTGTATCATTTCTTACTAGATATGTTATATCTAAAATAAGAATGTACAAAGCTGGGTAAGAGAGAGAGAAGAAGAGAAAGGAATGAATAAACCACACCAGGTATATGAACCAATATAAAACCTATTATGATGCTAATTGATAATGAGTAATGTTGAGTAATGTTGAATGATGTTGTACCAAGAGTAATATCATGAATGGAGCTGAGTACTCAATTCCCCAAAAGTGGCTCACTAATGCAAAGGCTAGCCTTTTCACTCTATCATTACCCATTGAGTAAATCTATATGATCATGCTGTGTTAATAGATATTTGGACCATGTATCTAATCCATCTAAGTAGGTAGCTTAAGAATAGAAAGGCTAGCTAGTCCTTTGGCTCCATCATTGCTCTGTGATGTGAAGCTATAAACTAATATCAATATGAATGTGTGTTGTATGGGATATCTCTTGAAGTCCATGAATGTATTATAATATGAAAATGTTGGTGTGTATAGTCAAATGTATGATTAAAACTATGCCACTCTTAGTCACTCTGAAAGGTGGAGATTAGGCTTGTATGAAAGCCACTCCAAAACTAGGCACTGGACTTATATGAAAGCCACTCTGAAATATGGAGGTTAGGCTTGTATGAAATACACTCCAAAGTGATGCCAATCACCTATATATGGAATAAAGCATGAAACTACTAAAAATGCTTGGGTCATGTACTAAACTCAGAAAAAAAAAGAAGACAAATATGCCACATACATTGCCCCCAATCACTAGTGTTTGAAACATGGATTTTGATCTATAAGATATACCAACTACCATATCTAAAATTGGAAGCAAGATCCATCATGATGCACATGATGGCCCATTTATATAGATTCTCTAAGTAAAAGTGTACTAAAAACTACTAATTTTGAACTTGTCTAAATGTGCAAAACTATAGCTAAACCTACTTTTCTGTATGCTTCTAAAAAGTCTATTTTTTTGTCTGGACAAGAGTGCCAAAAGCAAATAGTATAGGGTCTGGTGCTATAGTCCAATCTTGACACTATTGTCTTGGGCTAAATCTAATGACTTTTATAAAATTTTCACTATCTACCTAGTCTGATCTACCTAGTTTAAAGTCTGATTATATTTTTGGGTGTCTTGAAATATTATTTTTTTACCATTAGGAGCTCTAATCTCTATGACAAAAACCCCTATTTATTGCCTCCTCTTTTGAGGGTAGGAATGAAGACCCTACAATGACTTCCTTCAGAAGAAATAGCCCTACAATTTTGTTATGCTAAAAAGATACATGATATAATAGTGATCATCTCAAGATATAACATGGATTGTAATGAGAGATTGTTAGATCAATATGGGTATGCCTAGATAGATACAACAATGTAATAGCATGTGTAATGTAGTGAATTGGAATTAGAAGTCTAGTTATTTCTTAGTTATTATTTTTTATGGAGGGATGGAGCATGATGTCCATCATTGCCTCCAATAAAGCAAGATAATACATGATGTGTATCATGGCATTGCAAATAATCAAAAATAAATCAATCAAAAATCATACAAGATAATAATCAAGAAGCATACATGATTGGCCAAGGGGCCAAGCAAACAAGGGACATGGGCATATGTCACTCAAACTAGAAAGCAAGCATACAAGGCATGTTCAAATTCCACATACACATACAATTGAAATAAGTAAGGTAGGCGTGAAGGTGACAATCACATAGAAGAGTATAGGTAAATGACATTGGAAAATGTCCTAAGACACACACAAGAATAGAAGCAAAGGACATCGTCAAATGTACTAAGGCACATATAGGAGACAAAATAAGAACTAAGAAATAAAATCACGTATATATACACAAATAAATAAAGTAAATCATGTAAATATTTTAAATACAATCACATATAACTAATCAAAGTAAGAAGTGAATGTATACAAGACATGTTAATACAAGACTAGGTATATGATAAGAAATACACAAGTGATATTTACTACTGAGATGTTGATATAGTAATCTTTATAAGATAGTAAATAATGTACATCAACAAGATAAATAGAGTGTGTGGTGTAGGAATGACATAATCTAGATGGTGTAGTTATGTAGAAGATGCCCCCAGTGGATATGTATGTCGATGTATGTCTTAAATGTAGAAGTAGGATGCCCCCTCAATGGGTAGAGTGAAGTAATCAAGGATCTAAATGTCACTACACACACTCAAAGAAGATCAAGTGAATAATGGTAATGTAGATAAATCAACAAACAATAGCATTAAAAAAATATAAGTCTAGCATAGTAGTAGAAATGTAAAGCATTGATGATGCATATAATCAAAATGTTTTTGTTTTTTTGAGTTATTTGAATGTTTTGGTATTTTGAAATGTTTGTATTATTTTTGAAATAACATATGTATAATCAATCAAATAAAAACTGTGTACAAGTAATATGAAGAATAAATGATACTAATGAATGAGTCTCATGCAAGACTCCCTATCATGGTGTCTTGTATCATAGAGAGGGATCATGCATGATCATGAAACACAATGGAAGGGTTGAGATTGTGGCTATGAAAATTGTATATGTTGTAAATGCTCTAAAATATCTAAAGTATAAACTAACTGTAGGGTCCCATATAACTCTAAGAAGTAGATGCAATTTTAGGTCTCTTAGGGACCCATCTAGTAGTAGGAGAAGCTCTATGAACATGTACTATGTGTGTAGAGGCATGAGATCTCAATGATATTGCCTTGGGTGTGAAAATTGTAGCTAGAATCTATCTAGAATTTTAAAACTATGGTTTCTCTAAAATAAACCTCTATGGATGTGTATAAAATCTTTGTTCTAGTGATGGAGGTCTTAGTTATGTCTAAATCTAAACTAGAGGAATAACTAAAACTAGTGGAGAAACTAAAACTAGTGGTTGAACTAAAATTGGTGATTGTAAAGTAGAAGATGATTTTGAAGTGGTGACTGGTAACTCATATGGAACTCCACCAATTATAACAAACTAATTAGCATGAATGAATTTAATGCATCTATGAACTATGTAAGGTACTGATCAAAGTTTTTGAATCCCTGTTCAACCAAGTAACATATCAAAAACTCCTACACTAGTAACAATAGTGAATGGTGTGGCCACATCTGGTGGACCAACCTATAGAGAAAGTATAATCTCACCCAATGAATTCTATATGTTCCCACTAAATCCATTGATAATTGTGTCCATTGGGGTAATATCTTTCTCTGAATATCCTAAATGTTGTAGTAATGTCATAGTGTACATGTTCACACTTGATCTATTGTCTATGAGAACACTATGAATAGGATGATTATGAGTGTAAGCTCTAATAAAAAGTGCATGATAATCTGAATCATCCTTGACTATCTCCTATTCTGAGAAGGAGATTTAAGGTCTAGCTATAACTCTAGAATTATATACACCAATCATGTTACTCAAAAGATATAATTCGATTGAAGGTGTTGTATATGTATCTAGAGGGAGATGTGCATGATATGCATAGTGAACACCTAATGTATTCCCTGTCTCTTGTTTAGAATGCTACAAAAAAGAATCTAATTTTTTTTTAAAATCTTTATCCTATGTTTGCTTTGTCTAAGGAGGCTCGATTGAAGTGCCAAGGTCAATAACATTGCCATCTATCGAGTCTTGTATCTTGTGTCTCAAATTGATACATCTATTTGATGTATATCTTGGTACCTTATGAGACTCAAAAAATGCATGTTGATCATATCCCCATGGAAGAGTATTTGTTGGATCAACTTCCTAAATAAGAAGGAGAGATATGATATTACATTCCAATAGCTATTGTAGAACTCTAGCTAAAGGAACTAGTAGATTAGTAAAGGTTCACTGAGGAGGTGTTGATAAAACAACACACTGAGGGGGATCTAAAGTTGTATTGACTATAGGTTGATTTTCACCCTTGCTATCATTGACCTTGTCTTTGTATTGGACTTTACTATTACTCTTATTTTTTGTTTCCGATATACTTATGTGCTTGATTTTGCCCATTTAAATGAGTTTGACTTCCCTTTGCTTTAGTGTATGACATAATTTAGTGAAGGAAGGGAACTTTTTGAACATTATTGACTCATGTAAAGCTAGTAGAAGGCTCTGTTTAAAGAGATTTTGTAACTCTTGATCAGCCATGGGGCTAGTCATCTTAGGCAAGATGGTCTTATATCAAAGAAGATAATCTGTGAGATGCTCATTTGACCTTTGTTTCTATTTTTCAACTTGGGCATATAAAACCTTATCACCAATTTTTATGTTAAAATGAGATAGGAATATGTCATCTAAATGATTGAATGCATTGATTGACTGATTTGGTAGACTATAGAACCATTGTAAAGTATAATCCTTTAGGCTCCATGGAAATAGCTTGGTAAGTAGCCAGTCATTTGGCACATAGTCCAAGCATGCTACATGAAAATATTTAAAATGTGTCTCTAGATCACCCTTGTCATCATATAGAGTAAGCTTGGGTTGAACAAAACCTTGTGGCAAGAGTGTAGAAGTAATATGATATGCCAATGGTGTATGTAGTAGAGCAAAAGAATCCAAAGCCTATGTAGGTCTAGAGGCACCTTACTCAAGATGTATCACCTTGGATTAAATATATCATATCTCTTACACAAGGGCCACTACACCAGGAAACAAAGGTGTACTAGTTGTAATTGGTGGTATAGAGACAGGTTGGGCTACTATAAGGGATTGTTGAGACATAGTTGCCTACATAGTGTCATGTTAAAATGGATGATCTATGGTATGATAAGATTTACCATTGTTCACTTTTTGTTTTTCTCTTGAAGTATTTTAATCATGTCATCTTGCATGTCAGGGTGTTTAGTTAAAAGTTCTTGAGGTTTCCTTTTATCAGATTCATCAAAATTGGTGTATTGGGCCATTGTTAAAGTAGGAAAACAAATTAAAAATTGATTGAGTTTTTTGTAATAGTTTGTAATAATCAAGGTGGTATGGATGTAAAGTACTAAAAATAGGAAATCCAAAGTCCTAAAAATAGCAAACTGGAAAGTGCATAAAAAGGATACGAAGCTCACCGACATGTAAGGTGATACCTCAATAAGTAAATAGGATCTAGTACATACAACTAAGGTTTTGATTGAAATTATATAAAAATTATTAAGTAATTTTAAAATTTTATGCAAATTTTTTATTTAAATATATAAGTAAAAAATCAAAAAAATATAAGAAAAATACTGGGAGAATATCAGGACCTAGTATGGACAACTAGGTTTTAAAGAAATTATTTTAAAATCTCTAAAAAAATTTAAAATTTAATGCTATTTTTTTTTTAATTTTATTAGGTAGGTAAAAATCAAAAAAATATAGGAAAAAGACTTGGAAAATACTGGGACCTAGTATGAGCAACTAGGATTTGAAAGAAAATTATTTTTAAATTACTAAAACATTTTTAAATTTAATGTTGATTTCTAATTTTATTATGCTAGTAAAAAATCAAAAAAAAATGAAAAATAAAGTATAAAATTTACCCTAGGGTTTCTAGGGTTTTTATGCACAAACTAAGTCAGGTTCACCAAATGATTTATCTTTTTTTGGGAATATTGGTGTATTATTCCTAATTTAGTTAAAAGTTTAGAATAAGAAATTGGTAAATAAATATGCAATAATTAAGATACTAATTTCTATAATTTGAATATTTCTAAAAATAGTAATAAGGGAGAGAAAATAAGACTTGGATGGAAACTAACTAAGATGGCTACTGTAGGGTATGAAATTCACTATGTAGGACTAGAACACTATCATAAATCAAGATCTATCCTTCACTTATTGATTAGATAGGAGCACCAAAATAGGGCACCCTAGGGTCTAGTGCTATAATCCTCTTCTACCACTATTGTCGAGGAGACCTGAGATTTTTGAGTTTTGTTTGCTATGTCTGTGTGAGCCTACTTATGAAATTTTGACTGTTGGATGTCCATAGAACTCCCTGTAGAGCTAATTTATTCTTCAAACCTTAGACTACATTATGCTTTGGAAAATTTTGGGAAAGAGGGGGGTTAGTGTGTGTAATATGAATTGAACATGTATCCACACCCCTTGTGTGGGCATAATGCCTACATACCAATACTCTAAAGAGGGATCAAGCCATATGTATTTCTCCCACTTGATGTGATTTGTACAATAGTGTGTATGAAGATGTAAATGATAAGACTGAGTGTCCTTAAGATGGCTAGAGATTGGTGTAAGGATTTGAATAATCTTATAGTAGTCTTAATTGGTTGTATTTAAAGGATAGGGAAGATTGCTTTAGTGGTCTTTCTTGTATTCTTTCTTGATTTGTAATAATTTCCAACCCCTTTTAAATAACCTTTGAATGGGATTTTATAGGGATTTATTGGTCATGGGTTAAATGTGCTCACATTAGGCTGAGAAGAATCAAGATAGGAATCAAAATAAACTGACCATTTGAAGTAAAAATGCACATGGATAAGAGAGCTAGAGACAGACACTAGAGGGCCCAACATTACTTTGGGAAAATTGTATTGGGCCCTTTGTTGAAGAAATGACCCTTCAGGACTTTGTCTTGGGACACTTTCCTAAAAAATGACCTTTAATAAAATTGTATAGGATACTTTAATTGAAAATTACCCTTCGAGCTTTTTGTTTGGTCTACTTTATCAAAGAAAAATCCTTCAAGAAAAATGTTTTTGACTTTTATCTAACTAAAATGACCTTTAGGTTTTTATTGTGGACAAATGTTCACAAGAATTTGTCTTTAGGTTTTTTTTTTTGGATCAAATATATGAAACAATTCCCAATGCTAAGCCATAAACCCTAAACAAATGTCCCAAAAAATTTCTAACACTTAGTCAAATAAAGTGGAATAATTTATATGAGAGAATTATGCCTTATAATTTTGTTGTAGACAATGTGTGGAATAATTTCTTTGAGATAATTTTGAATGATCTAACACTTATCTAAAAGTTGAAATATTTCCTACGTGCAAACTTAGACTTTTTAATACCTATTCTTATAACTAATCAGCACCATGAAAACCTACCACTTGCATGTATGAGTCTAAAATGACCCCTAATACACCAAATGATACAAGGACTAAATTGTAACATACCCTATGAAATTATAAAAATCCCCTATACAAGATTCTAACTATAAGGGGTTGATCCATTTGGGCCTATGGGGAAAAATGGTTAACATCTTTGGTTATTTCCCAAGGGTGGCATGCTTGTTGTGCCATTACTAGTTACCTAATCCTATCCATTGATATATGGAGTCAAAATTATATAGGATTGACATAAACACTACCTCTATAACACACCAAACAATAGAAAAGATAAATAAGAAGCAACACAAAAGACAAGAAACTAAGCAAAGACCACTTATTGGAACACAACATGATAAGAAAGGAAACACACACCTAACCTAATATTTACAAAATAGACATTTAGCTCTCAATAACAAGTTTTAAAAAATATATATCCCATTCATAGGGATAGAAAATTCTTCTCCATTCATCCTTGCTAACTAAAATGAGTTGATTTGTTTTCACTTTTTGATAACATATGGTATGCTTCATAGGGCATCAAATGTGTTATGCATCCCTAGTTTTGATCTATCTTCATCCCATTTCAAGACTATGTCACCTTCCTAAAATTATCTTTGGGTTGACCTCTTATCAAAAGACCTCTTCATTAGTATTTGGTGATGCTCCATGGTCTAATGAGCTTTACCTCTAGTTTCTTTTAACTCCATTAATTATATCAATCTCACTTCCATTGGAATGTTCTCAAGAAACTCTAGTTGATGTTCAAATCTCGTTAGTTGTCCTCCAAGGTTCTCTTGATGATTTTGATCATGTTTATGTTAGTAGATTCAACCAACCCATTACCTTAAAGGTAATAGTTGGATGAAGTGCTCAAGAATATACCATTTTTATTTGCCCAATCAATAGTTCTAACACCCATAAAAGTAAGAGCATTATCTCAAATAATAGTAGGAGTGCCAAACCTTATTATGATGCTCTCATAGAAATCAACCTAGAAGGTATTTCAAGGCCCTTCAATGTATATCCTAGGAGATACCTTGAAATAAAATTCCAATCCTGTGCATGTTCAAGGTATCTCTTACGAGATATCTCGAAAGAAAATTCCAATAGTGTGCATCAGGGTTCTTGCCAAATAAAAAGTTGTCATGCTTATATCAAATCCTTTATAAGGAATTTTGAAATCAACATGAAAGCTATTCTAATGCCCTTCAAGGTATCTCTGAGGAGATACATTAAAATAAAATTCCAATCATGTGCATGTTCAAGGTATCTCCTAAGAGATATCTCAAAAGAAAATTCCAATAAAAGTTATCATGGTTATATCAAATCCTTTGCAAGGACCTTTGCAATCAACATGGAAGATATTCCAAGGCCCTTATAGGTATCTCCTAGGAGATACCTTGAAATAGAATTCCAATCATTTTCAAGGTATCTCCTAGGAGATATCTTGAAAGAAAACTCCAATAATGTGCATCAATGTTCTTTCCAAATAAAAAGTTGTCATGGTTATATAAAATCCCTTGTAAGGACCTTTTTAGTCAACATGGAAGTTATTCCAAGGCCCTTCAAGGTATCTCCTAGGAGATACCTTGGAATAAAATTCCAATCATGTGTATGTTCAAGGTATCTCCTAGGCGATATCTCAAAATAAAATTCCCATAGTGTGCTTGTTCAATGTATCTCTTAAGAGATACCTTGAAATAAAAATTACAATCATGTGTATATTCAAGGTATCTCTTAGGAAGTACCTAGAAAAAAATTATAATTGTGTGCATGTTCAAGTTATCGATTAGGAGACCCTTTGAAAGTACTATAAGGCCCTTCAAAAATATCCCCTAGGAGATACTTTGAAATAAAATTCTAATCATTAGGTATGACACATAGGGGTTAACAACACTAATCCTTCACAGAGGTTAACCACGGGTGAAATAAAATTCTAGTCACAGGGGATGAGTTGTTGGGAATGAAAAATAGGGGTTAATAACCCTAATCATTCATAGAGGCTAACCATAGGCACCACTACCTCCCCACAACTATAATTTTATATCATGTATCATTTATGTCCAATCAATACAACTTAAAACTCATTCCCCTACCTCCCCATATCTATAATTTTATATCATGTATCATTTATGTCCAATTAGCACAACTTACAACTCATCCCCATATAACCTTGTACTGATGCAAGAAATTCATAAGCCTCAAATAAAGGTTTCTCCTTTTAAAACAACTATTACGCACTCATATGCAAGAGATTATGGCTTGAGATAGTGAAGTATCTAAGGTAGCTATAGTAGAAACATAGAAACCTATATAACAAAATCACTAGTACACATTCAAAAATATGAATCAATTTGAACTTAATCATCTTAATCAATATATTTACCAATATTTCAATAGATATTGCACATCTACAAATCAGCACATCAATCAAGATAATCAATTATTTATTCATAGCTATTGCACACTAAAGATTATTAAAACATAAAACCAAAAAACTAACAACGAATTACACAGAAAGTGGAAATAAAATACTCAAACATTCACTAACAGTAAAAATTGATGTTGCTTTTGTATTCAAAAATTATTTGACAAAAATCTAAGTTGGATTATAATTGTTTATATAGGCTTGGGGAAGGAGTCACCTCATCCTTCAAGTTCATGCAAGGTCATTACATGTGACATTTATAACATGTAGTTTTAACTGTGTTCAAAACCATACAAGAGTAGTCATATAGTTATTAATTAGATAAGTTTACCTTTTCAAAATAATACAATGTGTAAATGTGTACAAAATATAAAGTCAAGTTTACAATGAAAATTCTAAACTACAAGAAAAATATGACTACACCTACTATATATAAAATTGTACATGCATAAAATATTAGCCTATAAGGCCTGAGTTGTCTAGATAGTTTAAGTTACTTTGGTTGGTGTGGTAGTTGAGATGGTAGTTAAAAAAGTTGTAGATGTTAATGCATTGCTATAAGTCTACTTCTTCTTGGCCTCTATCTATTGATAAAATTTATATGTCACATCATGTTATTATCTTATGATGTTTAAGTTTAATAATGGTGGTTGATGTATCCTCTTAACTTTTTTGAGGATTTTGTCATGATATTCCTTAATCATATGAAATTTATTCTTAAAAATCTTGACTTCGGTGACTTTATTTCTAGTTGCACTTAACTTAGATTCTATCTCTTTTAGTGATAAGACTTGTAAACTCTACTTGAAGTCATTTGCTGCTTCTTGAATGAGTTTACCAAAATTGATCCTATTTATCAATTTGCGTGTGGCATCCTTCACCTTTGACAACTTCAAATCATGCAAAATTTTGAGGATTTAGGCCTCATGTGCTTGATTTTTGGGGATTAAATCCCCAACTACTCGTAACCATTATAATACGTCCTCATGTCTTATGACAACCAAGTTCAAAGCATTGGATGCCTCTAGTGTTGTCATTAAATATAGATTACTATATAAAGAGTTGCTTGTGTATGCAACTAGCATTTTAAACTTAGCGCTATAATCTCTTAATAAATTATACGATTGGTTGGCATTATTTACATGAAGGGCCATTTTGGCCTTCATGAATTCCATTACCTCTAAAGTGTTTTAGCATCAGGAAAGTACTTTTTTCACCTTAGATTCTGTGCCTGCAGGAATATGTATAGTCTTTTATTTCTCCCTTAATTATTATACTTTGGCATTAAGTTCCTAAACTTCAACTTCAAGTTCATATCAATCCATCTCTATTCCCTCATGGATAGTTATTATAGAATCCTTATGGGCTTGGTCCAGGTCTATAAGATTTTTAATGTAAGGAGATTGCCCGGGATATCTATTCTGCCTCTTAGAGAGGGAAAATACTTTGTGTATTTCCTCCAAAATTATTTTTGTGCCTTTTTCATCCTTCAACGTCATCTTCTTCACTCTCTCTATATTACTAGATGGGAGGTCAAATAGAGAGGAGATAGAGGGAAGCTCAGTGATCTTGAAGCTAGGCATTTGGGTTGTCTTTCTTCTCAAGTCCATCACCCATGGAGAAATATCCAAGTGAGACACATTTGAGGTTGTAACCACAACCTCTTTTTATACCTCCTCCTAAACCTGCTATTTATTTTGATCCTTGATAAAGACATCAAGCAAGGAAGACTAAATCATTTTAGACAAATCTCCTCCAAGTTGAGGGAATGGATGGACTATAATAAATTGAATCTTGGGCTTCCTTCTCTTGTTAGAACTTATCACAATGGTTTCCTCTATGGAGATGTTGGATGGTATGGGAAGGTAAATTTGAGTGGATTGGATGTGAAATTATGAAGTGGATAATATAGTTTATACCTTTCTAGATGCTTTATTCTTATTTAAGCCTCTAATGGTGGACATGCTAGAAGGGATAGAGGAGGTTGGTATAGTGAGTGGGATGGAAGTGGATTATGGAATTGCCATGGTGGTAGCAGTAACATGTTTTTCTACCTTGGGTGTGAGAAGAGGGAATTGAGTGAATGTGGTAGGGGTGAAGGGATCAATGGATGTGGAAGTAGGAACTTCCACTTGGGGTGTCCTCAACATAGAAAAATAGAAACATGTCCAAAATGGACACAAAAGATAAAGGAATACTCATGAAAGGCTAAGTAATTGAGGAACTTGGTGTTATAGACTCTAATTGAAAGCTCATGGCCTTAGCTCTTCTAACTCAGCTTCTTCATCAAAATATAAATTGATGATGTCCCTTACTGGTGTTCCCCTACTTGTTCTAGGTTTAGATAACCTAGGCTCTTTATTCACAGTCTTCAACTTCAATTTCAAAGGGAGGACTTGAGATAAGGGACCCACTTGGTCCTTGGATTTCTCCTTGGACTATCTTTTCCATAAGTTAGAATGCTCCCATCCTTTGTATAGAGCTTTCTTGTTGTCCAATTCCCTTAATGTGACTAAAGGATCATCCTAGATCATTCTTAAATGATCTTCCTTAAGTCTACCAATCCTTTCTCTTTCTAACACATCTGCATCATCCTTTTCATTAAGAAATAGTAAATATTATGAATAGGGAACATGGCTTTAGGTGATGTTAAATCCATGTATGTGATTTTGAATAAGCACATGTGAATCCCAATATCTATGTGGAATCATGTGGAAAGGATAAATCTTTCACATGCTTCCCACTTCTCTAAAATGCTTCATCATTGTGTAAACCATTCTTCCAATTATTATATGGTAACCATAGGATAAAGTCTTCTTCTGCCTAGATAGGTCCTCTTTAACACTCCACTATAATTGGAAAGCCATTTCTTGTTCTGCCAACTTGCCTAGGATGTATTTTGGGAGACACAAAATATTAACCTTGTTTCCCCAAATCATTATAACTATGAAGTTCAAATGGAGGAAATAATCCCATTTACCTTCCAAGTTTTTTATGATATTTTATCCAATTCTAGGCATGGGTGAGCCATGAATGACTTGTCAAACCTATGGATAGACATTTTTAGATATCCTAACCATGTTCTTGGTGTAGGCATATGTGTACATAAATTGGTAATGATCATAAATTCTATTATTTATGTAGTCTATGGCCTTGGCTCCACAATTCTTTGAGGTCTTTGTAACAAGTTCCCATAATAACATCTAGAAAATATGACATCATATAGAAACTACCCAAAGGTATGGGACACTTGTCTTTGTGAATTATTTTCTCCCTTAGGGGGGGTTGATTATCTCTCCCATGGCATATGTAGAAGCATGGGTGAGCATCATGTAAAACAATGATACCCAATCTAAATTGACAAAATGAATACTTGGCATACCGTAGAGTCATTTCAATAGATCCATGCTAATGAAAATTCCCATTCTAAACTTGTCTATATAAATAGGCCCCTTTGGCTTCTTCCTTATCCATGTAATGGTCTATCTTGAGAGTAACCATGAAGATAATGCCTTCTCAATTGAGCTCTCTATTTTTAACTACAATAATATATGTTGGTTGTAGTGTGCATCGGGTATGTTGAAAGATATGTATCTTTAGAATTCAACTCCTAAAATGCATATGACCACTGTGTTATTACTATAATAATGTGGGAAGACATCCTACAATATCTTTCCTAAGAAAAAGAAATATCATAGGAGGTAGATGCATGGTATCACCTCTGGCTTAATGATAAAAAAATGTAATCTTTAGCATTTGAAATCCAACAATTCATTTAAATAAATAGCCTATCAATGAGTGTCATCTCATCCTCCAATGATAATGCATCCATCAAATCCACTACATCCCATAGATCTGAATAGTTGGTGTACTTGTTCTTGAATATGGTGGCATCAAACACTATATTTATGAACTCTGTGGAGTCCTTGATTAAGTATAGTGATGGTAGATTTGTTTCTCTTAATGTATTAGATGAAGATGCCATTACATTATACACTATGTGTTATTTGCAATTTTTTTCTAGGTGTTATATATGTTGTATGATCTACTCGGCTCTAGTTTAATCATTGTTTTACTCACAATACTCTTTAAGATAGTATCTAGGGCTGTTTATCATTGTAGGATAGTATGCAACTTCGAATGTAAGTTTGATTGAAAGTAATGAAGGCTTTCATTGGCTACATATCACATATATAGTATTTTTTATTGAATAGCAATTCATGTGACATTAATGCCCAATGTTCACCTTATTTTTATATTCATGTATAATTAAAACTTTGTTAGTTCAAGTTGGTGGGGGTCTTTAGTATATATCATTGGAAGACACTTTAACTTTATTTTGGCTAAGTATGAAAAGGGATAATATTTTTATTATTGGTAAGATATTTTGGTTTATATTGGGGATCGATATTTTACAAAAGACTCATAATAAAAAGCCAATCATTTGGTGATATCATCGAGAAAATTGTTTCACGCAAAATGTTTGATGCAATTATCCCAAAGGGTCATTTCAAAAATTTTGAAGGGTCATTTTCATCAGGCAAAAATTTGAAGGATCTACTTCATAGGGAAAATTTCCCATGACAAAAGACATGAAGGGTCTACTTCATAGGATAAAGGCCCAGGATAATATCCTAAAGGATAAGTCCTGAATGTCAAAGGGCCTAGGACAAAAGCCTTGAAGGTTAAAGTGGTGATGATAAAAAGATTAAAGGTTCTTTGCAAAAAGGTTGAAGGGCAATTTTAAAATGTTGAAGGGTAGGTTTTATAGGGCAAAAGGTAATGCCCATTATCATGAAGGGTAAGTGCAGAAAGGTCTGAAGGGTCTACTTCATGGGGAAAAATGCCTAAAGGGTTGAATTCATAGGATATAATGGTCCAAGATAAAATTCTTTAAGGGTACATTTTGGTAGGGAAAGGGCCATTTCAAAAAGCCAAAGGGCAATTCAAAAAGGGAAAAGGGAAAGTCTATCAAGCCAACATAGCTATAATAAAAAGGATGAAGGGTAGGTTAGTCAGGTAAAAGGATCCAAGACAAAAGTGATCATTTTAGAAATGCTAAAGGGTAGGTTCATAAGGAAAAATAATTCTATCAAGGGATTCTTGTTGAAATGTCACAAGTTAGCTGGTGCATGCCACATGTCCTTGACTATTGAAAAATGAAGTCTTAAGCTTAATGTTTCAAGTACCCTTGAAGGTATTACAAGGCCCTTCAAACCTTCAAGGGTACCCATACACATGTTTGAAAGGTGTCTCTTAAGAGATACCTTCAAAATTTTGGGTCCACAACAAAGGTTCAAATCAAATATAGAATCCCAAAATATAAGAAGCTAATCATTTTCCATAATTTTTCTCAAAACCCCCAATGCTCATTATCATTTTGTATTGTAATAAAATACATGGTTGAATATTGACTTAATTAGTTATTTTTCTCTACGTGACTATTTCACTCTAATACATGTTTGAAATGTATCTCCTAGGAGATACCTTCAAAGTAAGATGAAGCAAGAATTGAAGTATGATATATATAATATTAAAAGCTATTATTTTTTTGGATTGACATAAACTGTGTCATTAAAAAAATGTTATACATTACCTTTTTAACATTTTTAGGGTTTAACATATCTCCATGCTTATGTTCAAGTATAGATATAGATTTATCTCCTACATACATGTATAAATTGGATTGATTTTATAAATAACCTAATTAAATACTCTTCTCATGTCTTTTACAAATTTCCAAGATGAAAAATCATAAATCAATGGCTTTCCATTATGGAGACTATGTTTATCTCATAAATAATGGTAAGGTCATTGGTGAAGGAAGAATACACAAAGTGGTAGGTCAAGATGTTGAATCTTTGGAACCCATAAATCTCACTTCCACATGCCACAATGAGGAAATACCTATTGAATGTGTAAGCATTAATGTGACTAAAGATTTTGATCTGACTCTACCACTTCGATTTCATATAGCTTTTGTAAATAATTTAGGGGATGTAGTTGATAGTTTTACTATATGGATCACAATAATGATGCAACATGTCATAGACAAGTTTTTTATAAATAATGACATGGAACAAAGATAAAATGATTTGAGTTCAATTATGCATATACAACCATTACAAGATGAAAAACCTTACTTGGATTCATTTGTTTGATATATCAATGATCCTACCACATTTCAAGTCCTAAGAAAAAAAATTATTTGGAAAAGGGTACATTTATTTCAAAAATGTACAGATCTTACAAATGATGAAAATGTTTCTTTTGTTATGTTGAATTTGCACAACCAGGGGAGATTTTTGGTTGCATTCCTATCCCAATGTTAGAAAATTAATTGAGAATTTACATAATATAAGTTATACAACATTATGAGACTTACAGTACAGAGTTAATTGAAACATCTATCATTAGATGGCCTTCCAACAAAATAGTGGACACTAAAACTTGTAGAGAAATCAATTTACCATACATGAAACCAAATGAGAAAGAAATTGGAAAGTTTTGGGTCATAATGGATAATGAAGTCACTCTTTTCCTAACATTATTAGTGGAAAGGAATCCAAAAAAGCTAACTCGTGCCTATAAATACTCATGTCAAAAAATAAATCAGCCAAACACTTCACTCTGCAAAGTGGAGTTTGATGAAAGCATAGATAGTGAGATTTCAGCAATGTATGTGGATAAATATTACACCAAAAAAATGTTTTTAGTTAGGATTTTCATTTGATATTCTAAAATATACAAAGATGAAGTTTTTTTATTCCACCATAACAGATAAGAGGCAACATGTCTTAGATGCCCTTTTTGCCAGTTTGTTTAATAAAAATAAAAATAAAACTAACATTGATTTTTAGGGTACAAATATCTATTTGGAATCTTGGCTTAACATATGGAATGAAGAGAAGTATATTTTTTTAAATTCAAAATTGTCACAAAAATGGGGAATGAAATGCATTCCATGTAGAGAGATTTTGACAAAATACACAAAATAATAAAATGGTAAATAAATATTTATTGGCCCAATTGGTGGATGATTTTGCAAATATTTCTCCATGACTAACATGCTAGGTAGATATAGATGGCTCATGAGAAAGTGTTTGACATCTTCTAGCATGTTTCACTCAAGAATCTATGAGGTGCCACATTAATGCACAACTAGAAGATATGCAGTATGAGACAATATCCCAGCCAAAATTCAATAGAAAGAGGAGAACTAATTTTCATGATGTGACCATTGCCATGCCTGATGAATTCACTAGGTGAAAAAACATGCATCTTTTTGACTCAATAGAAATGCTCTGGGTCCCTCTCTAGAGATTAGGAAGAGTATATTGATCAAGAATTCTTGATGCACTCAAATAAAATACTTTCTATAATAAAAATGTATTACATACATAAACAAATGTCAGAGTAATATCCTGAAGAATGCCTCAGTGTCATTCATGACAAGGTAGAATGTCAAAAAATATTTGTGCTGAGAATAATGATAAAAAGAAAATTAGTTACCAACATAATATTAGAGTTGTCAATGGCAGGGATTATAACACATGGACAGGGTGCAGGCGGATGTGGGCATTTGTTTTAATGTACATTCTTGGGGGGTCTAACTTTAATATCATCTCATTGAACAAGTACTTCAATGATATGGAAATAAAAATGCTAAAGATTTATGGATCTTTAATATATATAATTGGATCTTGAAAATATTAATTGTATGATGCACTTTTGTTTGACAACTACTACCCTGAATGCAAGAAATACAAAAAAGAAGCACAATCAATTAGTGACTTCAATAAACTTCCTTCTAGGTTATACCTTCAACTAAATAACTATTGTGGGAACAATAATAATAGGTAATTCCATCCATAATTATATTTTAAAAATGTTAAACCTTATATGGAACTAATGTTACATCTACAAATTCACAAAATCATCTTTTTTGTATAGGTATGTGTTGCAATATTTATCTCTCCTTGTCTACAAAGGTGTTTTCCTTGATGTTGAGGTTAGATTTATCCTTTTAGGACATACCCATGAGGACATCAATGACACATTTGGAAACATGTCTAAATGTATAAAGAGGAAAGATGAATGGAGTGTGGCAGAGATGATGGACACTTATATTACATGTGAAAATAAAATAAACTTCATACCATATTTGATTGAAGAGGTAGTGGATTTTAAAGAGTATGTTAATAGTTACCAATTGAAGGGAGGAAATTAAATAGTAGGCTTGAAAAAAGGTCAATAATTTCTTCTATGCATGGAGCAAGGTCAACCCATTATGCATTGCAAAAAATCTATAAGAGATAGAAATTGCTCCCTCTTGATTACATTATGGGGAGAAAAAGAAAACGATGAGCCAAATGTTCCAAAGGGTAATCTGAGAAAAATATATTTCAAAGACTTGAAAAATAGAAAAATGTCTCAAGATTCCATTGTTGCAAAAGATTTAGATAGAATTAGAAAAAAGAGTGAAAAATAAATTTAATATAAATTGGATAAGTATGTACATCAATTCAATGAATTTGGTTTGATCGTAAATAGTAAGTGGAAGGATCTAGCATATTACTTCCAAAACATCCATGACATAATCATACAAGACATGTTACCTTTTTAATTTGAGTGCATAAGATATTTTTGGCCTATAAATCATCATGACATACCCCTACTTAGAGATATACACAAAATGGTTAATGGTAGGACCCTTATTTTTGGAGTGGCATCTACAAATACATATATTAGTCTAAGAAGCAAAAGAATAAAAATTGCATTTAATCCAACTCAAGATGTGCAAATGATAGATATGTTATTTTTCAAACCTGACAATTCTATAGGAGTGGACTAGACATTATGGGTTGCTAGAGATAAAATATATATTGAGATACTACAAACAAATGGGGATATAGAACAAAGGGTCAATGTAGCTTGGTTCATCCCAGTTCATGCAAGGAAAAAATATGCAAAAAAAGTAGAATTTTATTCAAGTTGAGTGGACATGAAATAGAAGCCAAACCTAATGGATACATCTTTACCATCCATACTCATTGTTAGTATCATCTACACTTGGAAACTAAATACAAATTAGAGAGGTCATACACTTATTCTCATTGATTTCTTGAAAGGCATTGTAATAAAATATTTGAATGCATCATCCCACTAGGCACTAACAAAAATAGTGATAAAAGGATTGGGAAATTTGAAATGGTGTTTCCTTAATTTTGGAATGAAAAATATGAATGTTTTTTTCAAAATTTAGTCCATTTTTTGAGAATGTATGATGTTTTTTTTGTTTTTTTATTTATATTTATTTCTAGTGGCACTTCATATTTTGGGTCTTAAAAAATACACTTAAGCATTTGATTTTTATATTTTCTACTGTGATAATTTAATATTTCAGTAATTGTGCATCTATTTAATAACATTTGACTGTTGGAATGTCCACCTCACATTTTTGTGATTATAAATGGTCTTCAGCTTTTGTGTATTTCAAATAACTAGATCACATTTTTTGAATCACAGAAACCTCTTCATTTTTTTAGTTTTTCAAATTAAACTTCACATTTTACATCCTTCAAAATGGTCTTCGACAAATGGTCTTCATAATTTGCACATCTGATAATTTACATTTTGGCTTTTGTATTTTGAAAAGTACACTTTGGCATTCCCATGTATGCAAAAAGGTCTTCAAGGTTTATGCCTCAGAATGTTCCATTTGGGCATCAAGATTTTTTCTTCAGCATTTGTGTATTGATAAATGTTATTCAGCTTTTCAATTTTTCAAATTACACTTTGTACAAGCACCCAAGATTGTACCACATTACATAATCATGCTGACTCAATTATGTGGATGTATGACTAGTCTAAACAAAAGTCTTGAATAATATGAGTACCTAAGATTAAAACATGCATCACAATCTTAATAACTCAATTATGTGTGATATTATATTAATAATATAATAATAGAACACCTATGATCTACATGTATAAAAATATGAGATAAACTTTAATGGTCATGAGGACGTCACCTGAATCAGATTAAATAGATAGTTCACAATCTAATCAACTGATGACATATGGCATCCCAATCATCCTAGGTGTTTTAAATCTCATATCACCTGAGCACTTGATTGATGTATGAATTATTTTTCCTTAATAAATAAAACATCAAGTCTTATTATCTATAAATGCATGGTTTGTGAACCACTTTGAATGGCTGTAAAATTTGGACTTATTGCAAATATATAATATAGATGTGATTTATTTGTAATAAGTCCAAGTAATTCTTGATGAAGTCCAATTTATTTATGATAGTTTTTAACTACTAATTATTTATGATCATTTTAAAAAATTTGGACTTATCAAAAATACATTAGACAAATGTGATTTATTTTTAATAAATCCAACTTAATCTCGATACAATCTAATTTAATCTTGATATAGTCCAATTTATTTATGATAATTTTCAAAAATTTGGACTCTAAAATAGTCCTTATAACATCACTAAAAACCTTTACATAGAGAGTTGGTTCAAAATTACAACTTTCTAAACCAGCCTCCCTAAGGTAAGAATCTATTTTCATATACTAGGCTAGAGGAGCCTACTTAAGCCCATACAAGGAATTAATCAACTTGCAAAAAAGATGTTCCTTACCAACTACCTAAAATCCTTATGGATGTGACATGTATACCTCCTCCTATAGATCACCATTCAATAAGTCACTCTTTATATCCATTTGGTGCACCTGCCATCCAAACTGAGTAGCAATAACAACAATCAAATGAAAAGTTACCATCTTAGTAGTAGGAGTAAAAGTATCCTCATAGTCAACCCCTTCATCTTGTGCATAACCTTTTGTAATAAGTTTGGATTCATATTTTTCTAAGGAACCATCTACCTTACACTTTACCTTATAAATTCATTTATAACCAATGGATTTATTGCTTGGTTAAAGCTTTGTTAGCTCCCAAGTCTTGTTTTTCATCAAGGAATCATATGCAATTATATGGATGATTTCCTCTTAGGCTTCCCTTTAGCCTATGAAAAATAATTAGGCTCAAATTCCTATAAAACTATAATTTTTAAATCAAAATGAACATGATCACCTCTATTACCAAGATGTTTTCTAATCTCAATCGTCTTCCTTCCACACCTTGTGGCAAGTCTCCCTCCTTTAGTATGTCCATTATGACAGATTACCACTTTGGATTCTTTGGTTTTTCTATTAGAAACTCATAATGACCTAAAATAATTCCCTCCCTAGAATGTGATTCCATTGATGAACTATAATCCTTCTCAACTTTCACATCACAAATTATAATAGAATCATTAGAAGGAAACAACGAGTCAATATTTGAAAATGTAATAGTTACTATGAAGTATGACATCTGCTCATTTTCTATGACATATCTATTTACCCCATCTTTGTTATTGAAAACATAAAATAATATGTATACATTATACTATTAATTATATCCAATAAACATGTATATTTTGCTCTTCACATCCAAGTTACTTCTCTTTTGACTAGGAAGAATTACAAAAGCTACACAACCAAAAATTCTAAAATCACTTACATCTAGAGTTTGACCTAACTAAGCCTCTTCTAGAGTCATATTTTCTAATCATTTTATAGGACTTATATTGAATATGTACACTATCATATTCAGTGCTTATGCCCAATACTTATATAGGGCATTTTTGCTTTGAACCATATAGTGTGTCATGTCCATCACTATCCTATTCCTCCTTTATATAACTCTATTTTATTGTAGAGTTTAAGGGGTTGTATATTTTATATGTATTCATTTAGTGTCACAAAAATCCTTGAACTATTTTGAGGTGAACTCAACCCCATTATCTATTCGAAGAGATTTCACTGGTCATCCCACCTAATTTTCAACCATAGATTTCCAAGATGTGAAGTTAGAAAAGCAATCAAATTTCTTCACTAAAAAGTTTACCCATTTTTTCCTATAGAAATCATCAACCAGTAGCATAAAATAATGGGCTTTAGTAGTAGGTATCAGTAGTGGACCATGAAAATATGCACGAACTAGATCTAATACTCCCTTAGCTCTCCAAGCTTTACCAACATCAAATGAATGTCTAACTTGCTTCCCCAACTGACATCTAATAGATACATGATGACTATCATGAATAGAATGAATCCCCTAAACCATCGTATTCTTACTCAATGTATTTAAATACTAGAAATTTAAATGCCCATGCCTTTCATGCCATAGTGAACTTGTGATATCAAATGTTGCAAGTGCACTTTCTTTTGCCCTTTATGGATATGTGAGCTTATACAAGCCTTTCTCACCAATCCCAACTATAATAATCTTATAATCTTATTATGAGATTTCAAATGAATGTCTAACTTGCTTCCCCAACTAACATATAATACATACATGATGACTATCATGAATAGAAGGAATCTCTTTAACCATCTTAGTCTTGCTCAATGTATTTAAATACTATAAATTCAAATGCCCATACCTTTCATGCCATAGTGAAATTGTGATATCAAATGCTAAAAGTGCACTTTATTTTACCCTCTATGGATATGTGAGCTTATACAAGCCTTTCTCACCAATCCCAAATGTAATAATGCTATTATCTTTGGTAGTGACTAAACATTGTTGTCCTTAAAACTTAACAAAAAAATCATATTTTATAGTAATATCAATAATTAAAAGTACATTTTGTTCATATCAAGAAAATAACTAACATTCTGAAATATATACCAAATAATACCATTACAAATGAACTAAACATTACCATATCCTTTCACAAAATAAGTTATACCATATCCCAAAGATACAGATTCATTAATACTATTATTTTCAATAAAATACACATACTATTCCTTATGGAATGTATAATGGTGAGATTCCCTTGAATCAAAGTACTAAATTCGATCCATTGTAAAATTACCATTGGAAGCTATGAATGCAAAATTAGGAGATGTTTCCTCTCTTTCACCTTCATCTATATTCAAATGATGATATTTCCTTCTGGGCTTAGCCATATCCTATTATCTTTTCTTGAAATCTTTCTTAAGGTGACCAAGTTGCTTATATTAAAAAAAATTCCACTTATATTTCTTATTGGGACCACTTGTGAAGGTTTTGTATAAGAACAGTTAGCTTTACCAAACTACTTACTATTTCCCTTGATGAAGAATTCACTCTCTATAGAAGTATATGTAGACAAAATTACCTGCTTCTGCCATCTCTCCTTTTACAATAGCAATGTGGAAAACTCTTCAAAGTCCAGAATTTGCATCTCAATTATCATGTGCAAGGAATCCATAAATAACTCAAATGAAGGTGGAACATTCTACACAACTAGAGCAATCAAATCTTTCTCATCAATAGGCTTTTGCATAGCCTTTAACTAATCACTGATGTCTTTGATCTATAAAAAACTCATAAATAGATCCACCTTCCTACATATTAGTGGAAAACAACAAATTATTCAAATAAAATATCCTACCAAATTCAAAAACCTAATATTTAGAAGTAGTATTAGTACACAAGGTTGATGCATCAATCACATTTTTAAACTTTAAGATTAGATTATCTTCTACTGATAGTTTTAACAAAAGATCCTCTTGATGACATTTATCATAGTCAATAGTATTAGTTTTAGGGTTTTTCTCTTTGTCAAGCACTATTTGATCAAGATTCTAATATTCATATATCATCAAAACCTTGTGACTCCAAATATTAAAATTCTTGCTTATTAATTTTTATGAATCTAGCAATAAGAGGTGTTGTAGACTAGCCATTTTGACTTAGTTTTTACAAAAAATTAATATACATGAAAAACTATAATGACTTTACATAAAATTACTCCTACCCATGGACCCAAATCACAATCTAGACTATGCTTCCAATTTTTAGCAAAAAAATCAACACCATTTGGGAAATTTTAAACTTTTCATCTTTAAAAACACCAAAAAATAGATAAAAACAATTAAATCAGAATATATACAACTTTGATTTCAAAAATTACTTCTTTATCAACATCGAAATAGAAAATCCAAAAAATGGTAAAATTTTCAAGCAAATTGACTTTACGATTTACTCCTAACACAGTTAATTTTGTTCCTTTAAGCAAATATTTATGAGAAAAATCAATTTTCCCAAAGTTTAAAAAGGAATTGATTTTTATAATTTGTAATTTAATTCAAATGAACATTATTTATGATTGTATGGATTAGAACATAGGATAAATACTTGCATGAAATAAATCCACCAATAGAAAAAAACCCATGCATTTGTAGATAAATGGTCTACTTGTAAAACTTTTGAGGAGACAAATTGAATGTCATCAGATCCAAGAAGCTTCTAAAAACAAAAATAAAATTTCAAAAAAAATAAATAGGATAAATAGTCAACCAATAAATATTTTTCTTCTCCTAGGTTGCCTTCTAGTGTTGTACAACATGTGGGGGCAGGAAAAAATAAAAATAGGCCTTGGAGCCTCTCCTTTGACTTCATGTCCCTCTATCTTTGGTCTTAATAGTCCTTATCCTTACTTTATATGCTTATTTGGCTTTCCAACTAGTCATGAAAAAATAAAATTGATTTTCTTCCTCTCATAGATCTCCATCAGGTATTCATGCTCCTCCCTAATAAGTTCATCCTCTCTCACTCCATAGGCTCCTTCCCAAGATTCTTACACTACAAGCTTTAAGACCATATTAGATTTAGAAAAAGAGATGAGTAAATAAATTAACTAATGTAATAAATAATAATTGAGAATCCTATTAAATAGGCAAAAAATAACCACCCATAAATATAAGAGGTGGGTGAAATAACAATCATCGGGTAGCATAATATAGCTAGGTATGTCAAACCAATTAACCTATTTACCCAAGTGGTTAAAACCACTATAACCAAATACATAGGTAATATACCTTAGTCATAAACCTAAGGTATATATAATAATATTTTAACACTCACACTATGGGAGAGAGATGCCTTTCACCAAACCTTGGGATGCATAATTAACAAACAAATAGATAAAACCTCTTACTACTAAAACATAAAATGAAGGGGCTAAAGGGCACCCTAGCTTGATAGATCTATAAATTTAAAACCAAGAGGATTGAGATCCATTGATGGTGATATACACCCTAGGATCTTGAAAAATCATGTTAACTATTTGCACAAACCTAATACCAAAGCTAAGGCCTTGAATCATTACCAGAATGAAGGGTCACTCAATGTGGTAATAAGACTTATCAAAATCAATCTTATCAAACATGGCCTTTTATTAGAAACCTGAGCCCATTCCATGCCTTCCCATACAATAATGACAATGTCCAAAATGTATCAATGTTTCATAGAACATTTTTGTTCACTTATAACAATTAAAGGAAGAAAATGCTTAAATATGAGAGCAAATGCCCTAGTAATAATCTTGTAAGAGACATTGAAAAGAGTAATAAGCTACCAATTGGTAATAATATCAGCATCACCAGCTTTAGGGATGAATTTAATGTTATATTGATTTATGATAGGTCCCAAATAATTTTTTAACATTGCTTCGTATTACACCTTGTGAATATCATGACTAACAATAACCCATACATTTTGATAAAACTCACATGGGAAACCATCAATACATATGGCTTTGTCAATATTCATCTACATAACCACCTCATGAAGGTCAATAAGGGTTAGAATCCTATCAAAGGATACATATTGAATATCAAAAACTTTACAAGGAATATATTAGAGATACTAAGTGACAGTGGCTTCATGTTCCAAGGAATTAGCCTGGGCTAAGAAAACACCATGATAATGATGCACAAAGTCTTGAAAAATGTTAGGGAGTTTGGCAAGTTGAGTAGTTCCTTCTTCGACATATTAAATTCTATTAGAAACCATTTTAGAGTGCAAAAGAGAAAATGATTCCTTGGTGACCTTGTCCCTAATTTTTAGACAATGCATTCGATCTCATAGTTAAGCCCTTATGGCCTTGTGTATCTCCTCAATTTTTAGTTTATGATGCCAATGAGAGACTCTGGTTTGTAAGTGAACATTAAAAGGAGAGGTTTCAAGATCCTACATACCCTAAATATATTTATGATTTGTGGAATTATGAATACATTGTTGAAAAAGAGAATCGTGTTTACCACAATATGAATAAAAGTGGTAGTGTGAGCAATGGCATCTATCTACCATTATATTCAACTAGAGTGCCCCTTAGGTTGGGGAACAAGATTCCAAATTATGATGATGTGCCCAACATTTCTTTCATGTTTAAGGTGGGTAGTGTTGAGGTAGAATTTGGTTAATGTTGGCCTTATTTGAGGAGTATAAAACTCCACATATAAATATATATGGTGGTGATCTGATAAAAAAGTGTTAGGAAGCACTAAAATTGGCTTACCATGAGTAAGAGCTAAAAAATATATCTTGTTAAACTAACAGAGCTCAATCTAGCCATTAAAGGATTTAATCCTCTCCTTTTTATAAATTAAACCAAGTAAACCATGAAGAGTCTATTTTTTCCTCCAATGGTGGTTTGGATCAAACACCCCAAGTTTGTTGCACATATATAACCATGCTTCTTGCTCACCATCACACCATCGCATAAGAATATGGCCTTTTAATCCTGAAGAGATTCAACCATGTTAAATTCCTCATAGATAATCTAGTGGTCATCTGGGAGTGATTCTACCAACCATATCCAAAGTGAGGCCCATTCTATAAAATTATTAGAGGCATATAAGTTTAAAAACCCAAAAATGTGATTATAAAAGTCAAACAAAGTAAAAACAACCTAATGGGTGGGGTTATACCCCTTGGAAACAATTTATTAAGAAATATCTATAGCTATAAGTGTGATGGCCCCACCACATCTAACCTCATGCATTGTATTCTGATAAATGGATCCAGGGTAAATTATTTGTGTAACATTTTATAGAAGAAATCCAAGGATCTTAACTTCTTAAAAATAATAAATTTTCACATTTTTTAAAATTTGAAAACTATTCCTAGCATACTTACATAGGGTATCATTAAGGCCTCAAACATTTCATGGGTAAACTAACATTGGGTAACACTGAGATTCATGTAATTTTCCTATGTGATATGTTAGAGGGTAGAAAACATATGGAAAGTAGGTTTATGCACTATGTATTTACCTAGATGAAATAAATATCTCTTATGGGCCATATATTCCTATACATGAGAAGGAGAGGGGATTATTGAACATTGAAGGATCAATTTATAGTCTAGGGTAATGAGATTCTAGTCTTACTCTGATGAATTCACCCCAAGAGGGGGTTTTGATGAGTAATATGAATTTTTTGGGTCTACAAAAGTATCCACCATGTGTGGTGTGCATAGGAATGAGGAGAAGCCTTGTTAGGTACAACAACATTACCACCTGAGCCTGAGGTTTTGGGAGCCATGATAGGGTGATATGTGAAAAATTAAGGTTTGACACCACCTTTTATCAAATTATTATTATTTATATTTGTGATTATGGTCCACCCATCATTATTACCATTCTAAGGTTGGGCTTGAGGTACAACTTTTTCTTGAGGAGAAGGATGAACATACATCATCAAGGGAATTCCTAGATCATATGTTTCAAAGATCGAAACCTATGATAAGTGTTTATAAAATTAATATATAATACCCACTGATAGAAATTATTATTCCCAATTTTAATGTCAATGGTCTCTTTTAGGTCCCAAGCCAAATCTACCTCCACATAAACCCTTTTTTGGGGATGAGTTGTAAAAAGATTTTTTTAGTTCATGACAAATGAATTAACCTATGAGTTTTATGAGCTAGTTAATAAAACCCTATAGTGGAGAGGAAAGCCAATAAATTCAACCTAAATGGGGATTTTCAATTTCACTTGCTCTGAAATTTGAAAGTCTCAAGTCTAGTGAGAAAAGACAACTAGAGTGTTGCATATAAACCAAGGACCATGATTAATAATGGATTTACAATGATTTGGGTTATTGAATTGAAACAATAAAAATCCTTTAGTAAGGTTATGAATTCCTTCTAGTTTCACACCATGGCCTTGCTAATGATTATGAACTCAATGTTTCAAATGGCTCTCAAGATGGAATCTTCCCACAAAATAAGCCATCAAGGTAAAGTTATAAAAAAACTACAAGCTTTATCAAATTTATTTAGATCAAGAATAAAATTAGGTAATGGAGTGTCTATATCAACATCATTATCTCATTAAATATTTTTTATAATTAATTTACTCACTTATTTTGGCACCAAGGTCACTCTTGCTCACTCCAGATTTCCTTGCATCCAAAGATGTAGAGATAGTGGTGGCAAACATTAAAAATAAGGACATCCCCTACCACCCAAATGGAGAATAAATAATAAATGTAAAATAAACTTGAATCCTACCTAGATATATGATATTATCGATAATGCGATAGTAAACCTAGAGGCTCATTAATGCAAAGAAAAAAAACCTAATTATCTTCTCCTTAACTTTTATTTTTTATTATCTAGGATTTTGTATAAGTTGTCTATGAAAAAATTGAAACCTCTTTGGGAAATATTCATTATTTTTGTGGATATGTGTCACATAGAGGTAGGTTATGATGTTATGTACCATGAATTAAAATCATTGTCAAGCATGCCATAATATTTCCAAATGAAGAAGTCTTGGATTCATTGAGTAATTTGTGACAATTTTATTCATATTAAGGCATAATAGATGATTTTATTTTCACATTGTGAGGTTATTATTATTTTATTAATTTTATTTCAATGGTGTTTTAATATATCATATAATTGTCATGCCCAAAGTGATAAGCTATAGATGGTTATCTAGAAATTTCATTTCTCATAGAAAATTATGCTAGCAATAAGGTTATGAAAATATGGGAGTATTTTTGTGAACATACAAGATTTTTATATTGGAAAGGGAGACATTATTCCTTTTCTTTTATGAGATCTAGGATATATTAATAAATTTTTAGTGTAGGTATTGGAACACTGTAATCAATGTAAATTTCTAATTTGATGTATTTGTTATCTCTGTAGCCATTATTTTGATGGGAATTTTTAACGTCTTTTATTTTTTCATATAGGTTATTGTTGTCACCAAATATTTTACCCTAGAGGAGGTTGTTAAATCCTATTCTAATATTTTGTGAAAATTTTAATACATCTGGGTATGTGGTCTTACCTATAGGAGAAGTAGACCTTTAGGTTTAAGGGCCAGCTCCCTGAATTTGTCTTGAAGTGCTTATCACCAATAATAATAATTGATTGAGGGAAAATGGATATAAGTATGCATAAAATAAATGTAATCTATGGGGGATACACCATGAAGATATCAAATATGTTATCATACTTTTTCTCACTAAGAACAAGATCTACAAACTAGTCTCAAAGTCCCAAAATGTTCTAACATAAGTGTTTCAATATAAAGGTGACATGCATGAGACCACTCAAGGTTAGTAGACAAGAGGTTAGATTATTGAATATAAGGACACTTTCAAACTTTAATGGATCCCAACATACTAAATACACTCTATATGACCTATTAGAATGAAAAATTCTTGTATAAGACATGAAAGCATAAGGAAAAGCAAGGACAAAATCACAAGACTCAACCATTCATCACTTTTCACACTCAAAAAATATGTTTATAAATTCAAAACTAGATTTATTTAATTAATCAAAGTCAAAATATGACATCAACTCGTCAAGGCTTCACCATACTAGATATGGTATTAATCTACAAGAGCCAAAATGGCTACTACTTATATAATTGGAAAGAGAGGTGAGAAGAAAGAGGCCCAAGAGTCACTAGTACATGTGTCATGCTAATAAAAGGAGGTACCCATTAAGGAAAGAATGATATTAATTATAAAATGAAATTTCTACTTGGACAAATGTCACACAAAACATGAAACTCCTAAAATGTGGCATAAAACTATTCATTTCTTTGCTCAGAAAATTGTCTTCATTATTTGACCTTATTGGAACATCCCACAGATAACTAGGGATATATTTTATTATTATACATGTTCTACCATTCATTTTTTCATCCCTAATCATCAAGATTCTTCTAGACATGATTTATCACTACCTATAATCCAAATAACTCCTCTTTGACTCCCCTTTCACACTTGACACCAAAGTTGGTCTTCGGTTTTATAATATGATCTATAAAAAGTCATGTGTGACACATATTATTACCTATCATGGCCTTATATTCCTAAATCATACCATAAAATTCCTCCCATTTAAAGTTTTCACTCTTTCACTAGCTTATTCACAATGCCAGTTTTGACTGGCTGAGATGAAGTAACTTGTAGAGATAGTTGTGAGAATATCTAAATCATGAAATGAACATGGTGGGTTATTTTAAGTCCAAATATCTCTCCCAAAGTGTATTTCATCCTTTTAAACACTTCTATACCTATATAAAACCAAAAATAGTCAACAAAAAACATTTTTCACCCTGTCTGTATAAGTAAGGTACAACTCAAGTTGATGGGGAGGAGCCCTAAAGAATCCTCTACAAGATACAACCATATCCCAATCCAATCCATTCCATTCCATATAAATTCCTCTCCTTATTCATTTTCCCAATCAGGTCACTAGAAAGGGTTTTGAGTCATTTTCACCCTTGGTGTTCGTTTATAAAGGTCTAACATTCAACTTGTGAAAAAATTAAAAAAAAAATTCAAGACCTTATTCACCATCCCGCAACTCTTCAAATTCCCATAAAAATACTCCTTGTATGTGTGAGCATCTCAAGTCATCCTCTCAAGCTTTATTATGTTAGTCTAAGACAAGAAATGTCTTACTTGTGATTCTCTATGCATTTTAAAATCTTGAACATGCCTTATATCTCCTTAAAAACCTATTCTAGGGATTTTTAATGTTACTCTAACCCTAGGAAAGAAGTTGACCCCTTCTTAGCCTTTAGACCTAGTTGAAACCTTATAGGTCTATCTTTTCCCATGTGGATTTGGACCACCTTAACATGTTTTAGTCACTTGTGAATGGTTTATCATATTGGTATAGATATATCACATCTCATGACATCTTATTTTAAGGTTTCCATAGCTTCTATCTCACCTTGTCATTTCCTTTCCTCAAAACCTCATATTTTCACCCTTGGGGAGTGCCCTCTATCTGAGACAAAATAGAGAGAATATCCCATATATCCTTATAAAAAATGAATATACTATGGTTTTACCCAAGCTATGAGGATGTTATATATAAATTTTCATGGCTTTATCATGTCTCTAGCACCTCTAAATTTTCAAAAACCGAAGACAAACTTTTGAGAAAGATGATTGTATGCAGGCTTTACCCATAGACTATAGGTTGATTGTATGGGAACCCCTCCATAACCTATTTACATTCTATGAGAGTGTCATTTTATGGTAATTATAAGTATGGGGATACATTTCAAACTCATTTATCACTTTAATCCTTTTACCAGCTTCTCATTGCTCACTTTCACCTTAACTGGTCTAATCTACAGGTTGATTGTGACTATGGTGTACTTTGGAAATTAGACCCTTCAATGATTTTTTATCTTGATTTGATAATTTAACATGATGTAAAACATACTAAATATATTTTATATCATGAAAACACACTTTTATCTTTTCCAACTCTTTCATTTCAAACCTTATGGTGGTCTTAACACGGGTGTTGATTGTATGTGACTATATTTTGTGTTTCATCATGCCTATATGTGTATATCTGGTCTTAGATATTATATGTAATGATATAATATCATATTTAAGTCATTAATAAAATTTTTAACTCACTTTTATCCATTCATAGCAATCTTAGGCTATGTTAATACCAAGACTACAATTTTTCTAGCTTACTGTCAAACCACAATCACATATAGCTGATTGAGCAGGGGTCTTATAGGTAAACATCAACTTTGAAATAAATGATACATGGTATATGATACATTTATATGTCTTTCATAGACATCCCATAGAATTTTTTTCATTTTTTTAGGCCTATTATCTCTCTAAAGTTTCCTTCATGAGTCACCTTTAGGTAGACTGTAGGTGACTTTTATAGGCAATATACACCTATAGATGTTGGTGGAGGATAGATACTTGAAATTCACCACTTTATGATTACCTTTGAACCAAAAATATGTTATTAAACTCAATATTAACACCCAACATAAATATATATTATCTTAGATTTCAACATTGGATATAGAGTCATTTGAAAACTTAGAATTCTGTAGAAGCACTGCCAAACTTCAGTGAACAAATGTGCAACTTGGAAGATTTCAAAAACCACTTTACTTTAGTCACATATACATTTTATTTTTCATTATTATAGCCATATGTGAGTTATTAATTATGGGACATTTATGATTCATCTAAATCTTTTGTTACACTATTCCATGACATCACCAAAAGTTCTTGGGCCTCTATTTTGGTGTTTTAGGGAAACTTGTCCCTGAATTTAAACTCTTTCACTTGGACATGATTTATTCCAATATACCTACCAATATTTACCTTAAATATGACTGTCATAATATATTCACCATATATAAACTTCATGACGTTTTTAAATCATGTTAAACTCTTCCATGACCATGCTCAAGTTTCTATGTAAAGCCACCTGTAGGTGGACATCTCAATATGCAGGTAGTGACTATGAGTAAAGGTAGTATACATATGATATGACTTAATAATTGGTTATAAAGGAATATATATATATTATTATAATATTATGGAAACCTCAAAACATTTTATAACATCCTTATGAAGCAATTACATTCCTCTATCAATGCCACCTGTAGGTGTGCATTTCTACAGATAGGGCAGTGAGGATGGAGATGGGTTATATAGATGGAATATGGCCTAAAACTATTTTAAAACCTTCTAAAAATATTTATAATTTGTTTTATTCACCTTGAAATTATTTTAAATTATTTTCATACATCCATCCTAATGTCCTTAGTCTACTGTAGATGCACGCTAATGGTGCATAACTATGCATATATGGGAATTGACTACCCAACTATCATTTTCATGGCATTAGAGAGGTTTATATTTATTTATCATGAAAAAATAATGTATTAACCTCCATTTTAACTCTTTAAACACCTACATGAACATGTTTAGGACCCCATATGCCATGGTTACAAGTGAAAGTAAGCAACAAGTTAACTATGTCTCACATTCTAACTACAACCTTTATAATGTTGATCTTGGAGAGTAATTTTTTAAGGATATGGGGAAATAATATATTAGAGGCATGAAATATATCACCACATATTTCTCTGAAACCACTGTAGAGAAATAAACCTTCTACAAGTGTTGAAACTGACTACAAGTTCACTATTAACATCAACCTACAAACTTGAACTATTTAGCACATGAAAACAAATTTAGACATGAAAATAAAGATTTAAAAAATGAGATGATTAATTCCAAATTATATATAATAAAATTAATAAATTTAGTTGTATGAAATATCTCAAATAAGAGCAAAACTTGCAGGGTATGGGAAATAACAAGAAAAAATGGATAATCAAATTGTTAAGGATGGTTCATAAAGTATAGGCAACTATTATTATAAATAAAAACAAATAAATTAATTATACCAATTTTACTATCCACCAACAAGAGAATTTAACCTAGGAGTCATCTCACTAGTTATACCATCCAAAGACCTGTTGACCACTTTCATGTGCATACTAGAGTGATGGAGACATAAAATGGTTTTGATCCAATTTTGGATATTTAAAATAAAATAAAGCATTTAAATGGAGTCAAGTAAGTTAAACTATCACTAAAAAATCTTCTCCCACATGCCACTCTCTCCCATAGGCCATACAACCTTTGAAACTCCCTCTTTCTCACTTATTTTCTTGATTTTCAGTTAACACCTAAAATATTATGTTAGTAATAACATTCCTGAAAAGGAATATGATAGGTAATAACATGAGGGATGTTTATAAAGATTTTATAACACTTTTTTACCTATGAAAACCATACCACTTTCATGTATGACCCATTTATGACCCCTAAGTGACATAAAATGACATAAGGACTAATATGGACTATGATCAAGGATAATAACATATCAAATCATATAAAATGAATAGTGAAACACCTTATGAAATTATAATAGACCCCTATATCAAGTTTTATACTTGTGATCAAAATAGTCAACATTTTTTGTGATCTCCCAAGCGTGGTATGCTTGTTACACCAAGATGAGTAGCCTAATTTTATCCATTGGGACATGGAGTTTTTATTTTGAAAAGAAACCAAACAATAAATAAAAATAGAAACCAAAGGGAAAAAAACATGTGTTATTAAGAACACTTACGAAACACAACACACATAACTAAAATAAAACTCACACCTAGCCTAATATTTACAAGACTAACCTTCATTTTCTCAATATCAAGGCTTTAAATGTATCCCATTCATAGTGATGTGTAGCTCTTCTCCATTCATCCTTACTAAGTGGAAAGAGTTAATTTTTTTTTCACTTGATGATGACATATGGTCCACTCCATAAAGTGTCAAATTTTATGTCTCCCTAGAGTTTCTTTATATTCATCCCATTTCAACACTATGTCACCTTATTGAAATGTTCTTGGAGTTTCCTTCTTGTAAAAATACCTCTTCATTAATATTTGGTGATGTTCCATAGCTTGATGAGATTTATATATAGTCTCTTGAAACTCCATTAATTCTATAAACCTTACCTATATTAGAGTGTTATCAAGCAACTCTAGTTGATGTGCCAACTCCAAGGTAGACAAATCTTGGGATATAGATAGCCTGGCCTAACTTCCATAGACAATCATAAAATGAGAATTCCCCATTGACCTCTTGGGAGTTATTCTATCATCCCATAGGGTTATCATTAATTTAGTATGCCAAGCCCTTTGATTATCCTCCAAAGTTTTTTTGATGATTCTAATCAAATTATTGTTAGTGGATTTAGCCAACCCATTACCTTAAGGGTAATAGTTGGATTAAGTGCTCAAGTATATGCCATTACTATTTACCTAATAAGTTATCCTAATACCCATGAAAGCAAGTACATTATCTATGATGATAGTATGAGTGTCAAATCTTGTTATTATACTTTCATATAAATTTAAGATAGTATTCTCATTAGCTTCTTTCAATGCCATTGCCTCAACCCACCTTGTGAAGTAGTCAGTTGTTGTGAGTATCCATTTGTGACCAAAACTTGATGGGGGGGTTATCATACCAATTAAATCAAGACCCCATTACATGAAAGGTTGATATACTTGGATAAACCTCAAAGGGAGAGATGCAAGCTTCTATTTTCCTATAAAAAATCACATTATAAACACCTTCTTACCCAAGCATAGAAATATTTGTAGAGGCTAGGCCAATAATATCTTTCTCTCATGATCTTGGTATCTATGGTTCTTGGGGATAAATGACCTCCTATTATTCCATCATAGAACTTATCAAGCAACACTTTAAATTGATCATTGTCAATGCATCTCAATAACGCACCATTAGTGTCTCTTCTAAAAATCACACCATCTACAAGGAAAAAATGAATATCTTGCAATATAAAATAACTCCTTTGGGATCTATTCATACCATTAGGATACTCACCACTTTGAATAAATCTGATAACATCTTATGTCTAACTTTGTAGAGGTAAGGAACTAGCTAGTTGGAAGAAATCATGATTGACTAAAGCCTCTTATTTTAAACAATGGAGATTTGAAGCTAGATGTTCACAAAGGCCTTTACCCCTTATCCACATTGTCACTTTGATATCAACATCATATTCTATTACCTTATTAATCCACCTTGCCCTTTTTCCACTAAGGTCCTTACTCAAGAGAAAATCTTTTGTACTAGGATGAGAGACCATATCATGAACCCTATTGTTTGAAACCATATGCCTAACCTTCTTTAGTACTCTTATAACAATAAGGACTTTCTTCTCCACAAAAGTGTAATTGATTTCATAATCTTCCAAACCCTGACTAAATAATGCAATTGGTTGTTCCACATCTTCATCATTATTCTACATTAACATAGATAAGATAGTATCAATGTTATAAAATGAAGACAACACGAAGTCTTTAGAAAACTTAGGATTCACAAGAGTATGATCTTGTGTAATTATTTTCTTAATGGCTTCAAGACTGATATTACCTTCTTTAGTCAAAGAAAAGACTTGGTTCTTCTTGAGCATGGTTGTGAGAGGTTTCACAAAAGATGCAAAACCAGGTATGAACCTCCTTAAAAAATTTATCTTGCCTAAGAAAATTGGGAGACATTTCTTATGTAAGGGTAATGATGGGCCTAGAATATCATCTATTATTTTAGGATCAATAGTCAAAACATGTTTGGAAATAATATGTCCTCAGAGCTCACCTTCATGGATAACAAAGATGCATATTTTGGGGTTGAGAGATACTACATACTACCTACATCTTTTAAAAACTTGCCTTAAGTGTTTCATATGTCAATTAACATCTTTATATAACATATTTATATCATATAGATAAACCAACATCATTTCATTGATCAAACCTTTGAAGGCCATGTCCATTGCTCTTTGAAAGGTGGCACCAGCATTTGACAAACCAAAATGCATATTTCTATAATCAAAATTACCCCATTTTGTATTGAATGATATTAAACTAATCATCCTCATTCACTAGAATCTAATTATAACTAGAATATCCATCTAGGAGAGAAAAATGCTAAGAACCTAAAATAATTTACAAAATATGCTCCATTGAGGGTAAAGGATAGTGATATTTGAGTGACACTCTATTAAGATATATAAATTCCACACAAATTTTTATCTCCCCACTCTTATTTATAATAGGCACAAGGTTAGATACCTATGTTGAATGCTTGATAGGAAAAAATATTTCATATTCAATGAGTTTGAGAATCTCTACCCTCATGAGTTGTTCAACCTTGGGGTTGATGGACCTTTGTTTTTGATTAACCAATTTAACTCTAAGTTCCAATTTGAGGTTATGGTGTCATATTATAACATCAAATACTTTTAGGTACTTATACTCCCAAGAAAATATGTCATAAAATTATCTACACAAATTAATGAATGCTTACTTCTATAATGTAGAACATACATTGCCTAGTTTGAGGAGTTTGTATTTGAATATCAAGACTCTTTCATAGTTCTCCTCCTTTGTATACATAATTTCCTTTTAATTCTTCCTTTTATCATCCTCATTAAATATATTTTCTAAGGCCACCAAGACTTTAGGTGTCTTGTTTGTTCTTAATTGCATAATCTGATCATCAAACTGTTCTTGGAGTCTCTTTTGATTTCTTAAGGAAAACTCAATCTCATTTTTCAAGAAGTATGCAATGTGTTTGTCATTATCAAAATATTTATAAGACACCTCATTATTAGGTATGGAATGTCTAATAATTATATTAATGTGATATTTCTTTCCCTCTTCTTTTATGGTAGTTGGTGTATTAAATTATGATCCTATGGCATTTAGTCTATCAACATGATTATTCTACTCCCTTGGGACTAATTGTATGTTGAATACATTGAATTCTTAAATAAAATACCATACCCTATGCTTATATGACTTGATAAAATGTTTATTGGCATAAACCACATTCCTAACTTAATGTACAACCAATTTACCATCTCTATATACTTGCAAATTCTTGATTCCTTTTTTCCTTGTCCATTGAAGTCCATGAATCAAACCTTCATACTCAACCACATTATAGGTGCAACCAAAATAGAACCTATATGAAGCATAGTAATGCTGTTTAGATGGGGAAACCAACATAACACTAGTTCCTACACCAATCTTACTTCTTTATCCATCAAAAAACATCTTCAACGTCTCATCATCCTCACCTTCTTCTTTGACAAGTAGAGGTGTTGTTATTCCTTCTTCATGTACACTCGTAAATCAATTCCCTCCATGAAAGCTTAAGGATAATGATCATAAGTGTTAATACCATATTCATCAATAAACAAATTTGAAATGCCTTAAATTTTTTAATAATTACCATCATCCATAATAGAATCCTTTTCCTCATTGATTACATAATTCAAATTTGAACTTTTTCAACATAAGGCTCAATGTGAAACCTTATAAGAGGCTGAGTTATTATTTTTACCTTTACTCCATATCTTGTCCTAAAGGATAATAATGACCAATAATATGAGATATAGCCTCATATTTTATCTATAAAATCTCTTGAAAGGCATATTGCAAAATGAGAAGGAAGGTCTACAATAATAATGTCTTGAAGGATGTGAAAGCTAGGACAATTATGGAGGAAAACTTTCAAGTTTTTTATCAACCCTATGGTTTTGGTATGTGTACCATATAATTTAATAACTCATTTGATATTGGATTTATATTTTATGCCCAAATTATAAAATACATCCTTGGGCATGACTGATGTAGAAGCACCACTATCAACTATGCAATTGTGGACTAGTTTATCACCCACTATGAGAGTGAGGTAGAAAGGTGGAAGCTTAACAAATTTGGTTTATGGTTAAATAATGGTGTTAGGTTCATTTTAAATATAAATATTACCATGAATTTGAATTGAAGTTGAAATACTAGTAGGGATAGTAGATAGCTATTTTTGTAGGAGCTCTTTTTAGCCAAGCATATGGAGGACATCCTAAAGGGAAATGGATGTATTAGTATTCTTTAATGAGTCCATAATATTTAGAGAAAAATACATAATTTTTATTGGGTCCTTAGAAGTAATGAAGTTTTTGAAACTTTATGAGTTGAGGTGCTTTGAATAGTCCTTCCAACAATCTAATTTGGAGGATGTATAGGATTATTTGGGACTGTCATGCTTGCAACCATGCCTTGTTGCTTTGTAGAAGGATTAGATGCACTTGTAGGCATAATATTATCACCTCATAAATAATTTATCTTGGATATATTTTTGTATTCAATATAATCTCCTTGATTGAGCATAAAAGTATCCTCAACTACGAAATTGGTGAAGATTTATCCTTGAGCCTGTCCACCTTCACTTGTTTGTATCATGACTTCATCTTCAGCTGATAGAAAAGGAGTGACTCCTCCTTGAGAAAATAGATATTTATCTCCACCCTCATTTGTATCCATGAATTGTCATTTTTTCTAATTTTCACCTTGCACCAAGTTACTATGGATAGATACTATCTCTCTTGTGTTAGATGTAGAACTTGGATTGTATACATTGGTAGGCCTACTAAAGCTAGGCTACCATTGACCTCTTCTTCTCCCATATTGTTATTTGTAGGGATAAGTCTTTTGATAGGGACCTTTTTTCCTATTTGCTTGTCTATTTTGAGCCTCTAAGGCTAGGAATATTGCTCTCCAATCTACATCATCTTCTACCTTCTTTAGAATAGTCTTAGGCTTGACATTAGCATTAGGAATTTGATAAATATTTGGAGTAGCAATAGGAATATTATGTAGTGATGGTATAGACACTTTAGGAGGTAGTTTTATATCTTGAATGAGGAAATTATCATCTCTAATGTCAAGTTCATATGCTTTAGGAAGAGTGAAACCACCCATGGATTAAAGAATGATATCAATATTAGTACCAATAACTCTCAAGTATGTGGGGAGCACAAAACTAGTAGGTGGTCTCATAAGAGGAGGCAATATATACCAAGTCTTTTAAAAAATATCATTTAAGTCATGCATTATTTCCTTAAGAGCTCTTTTGATCACATTGCACTGATGTATGAGAGAATTATGGTCATTTTCATCTTCAAATCTTAAAGTTGACAACACTCCAAATTCATCCCTTGATGTGATACATCCATTGAGAAAAGTCCTACACCAATCAAGTGATTTCCCTCTAAGGGATGTGGCAAGGATTTAATGGAAATATTATCCTTATTAACATTATGGAAATGATAAAAATTGGAGATATCCCTGATGTTCTCACTAGGTGTGACATGACCCTCACCATTGAATGTAAGCACATTCTTTGTAGCATTAAGAGGAATGTCATCATAGGCCTAAAGGTGAATTAAATTTTTAGTATTAAAGGTAGGAAGGCATCTTTCCTAGTCATTTTTTCTTAAATATCTTAAATATCTTCAACCTCTTCATTTTATTAGCTACAAAAATCTTTTTGATCTTTAAAAGGTAGATTAGGATGAGGGTCTTAAGCTTCAAGAGGAAGTTCAAGCTAAATAGGTAGATTGAGACTCTACTAGATGATGACCTAGTAAGAAGCATGAATCATGAGAGAAAATTTATAATAATATAATGGCCTTGAACTATATTATAGCTTGAATTTAGTCACCAAATGCTTAGTAGAACACCAATTTATAGTTGATGTTGTCAAGACCATCATTCACCTTGACAAGTTATCTTGAAGATAATGGTCCCACTAGGTGTACTAGAACTATTATCACAAAATATTGTACCATAGATGAGGTTTCTCAAGACTAATCTAATATTTTTGAAACATTGTAATACTTATAGATATGTGGGATTACCTGTAGGAGAAGTAGACCTCTAGGTTTAAGGGCTATCTCCCTAAATTTGTCTTAAAGTGTTTGTCACCTATACTATTGATTGATTGAGGTAAAATGGATAGAAGTATGCATGAAATAAATATAATATATGGGGGGTGATGCACCATGAAAATATCTACTATTCTCTCATACTTTTTATCACTAAGAACAATATCTACAAACTAGTCTCAAAGTCCCAAAATGTTATAACATAAGTGTTTCAATATAAAGGTGACATGCATGAGACCACTCAAGGCAAGTAGAAAAGAGATTAAATTTATAAATATAAGGACACTTTCACACTTTAAGGGAAATTAATACACTAAATACACTCTATATGACCTATTATAATGAGAAATTCTTGCATAAAACATGAAAGGATAAGGAAAAGCAAGGATAGAATCACAAGACTCAACCATTCATCACTTTGTGCACTAAAAAAATATGTTTATGAACTCATAACCAGATTTATTATATTACACAAAGGAAAAATGTGACATCAAACTAGTAGGGCTAAAATGGCTACTGCTTATAGAATTAGAGAGAGAGGTGAGAAGAAAGAAGTCCAAGAGTCACTAAAACATGTGTCATGCTGAGAAAATGAGTTAAACATGTAGAATATAAGAATATGAAATATACCATGTAATTTCTACTTAAACAAATTTCATATAAAAAATGAAACCCCTGAAAGGTGGCATAAAACTAGTCATTTGTTTTCTCAGAAAACTACCTTCATCATTTAGCCTTCTTGAAACATCCCAAATCTAAATATGGATAGATGTGATGATTTAAATGAGAGGGAGAGGTTTTATAAATTTTCCACCATT